>JAIPRL010000837.1:0-14709 GCA_025469235.1 Pemphigus obesinymphae
ATACGAGTTATGATGTAATAATTATATTATGTATATTTCACTACTATTATGATTTATTAATACAAATTAATAGTTTTTTATCATCATATATTTAATATTATGTTACGTCGTTATCGTCGTAGTTATTGTTGTCGGACGGCGACGACGCGACAAAAATAACCAAAAGTTAAACCCAAGTTATTTATACAAATATTGTATATATTTTTTTTTTATAATAGAAACATTAAAAACTCATAATATAAAATTAATATTCTCTTTCTCGGCACCTACGTACCAAGTTATTTATGACTTTTTAAATTTTTTTCTGCCGTAAATACGCCACTGTATATATGATTCACCTTTATATTATAAAAACACCTACCTAATAATACTATAATAACTAGTTTTCCAACTGAATAGGTGTCTCAGTCTCGAGTATAAATTAGTTTAAATGAGATATTTTGTATTTATAGGTAATAATAGGTAATTTAGCAAAGAATTTGTATGACGTGCGTCATCACAGCAAGTGAGATAAAAGAAGTGTGTTGTACAATTTTTTCTATATAGTTTAAATAATTAATTCAAGTAACAAACCACCCTTTTAATATTCTAATGGCGTTTACATGCATCTAAATAATAAAAATATTTCAAATAGAAAACGCAATATGTGCAGAAAATTAGAATAACTATGATATCTGATAGGGAAGTAATAACTGATAACCTAATCACTGCGAGTTATTAATGCGAACTTAAACGTTTACACGTATTTCTTAATCCGGGAGTAAGAGTTAATTCGATTTGATGAATCGAATTAAATAATAAATGCGCATTAACAACGCGTTTATATGCACCCAACTCCCGGATTAAGTCAATGCGCATTAACAACTGCATGTAAACGTAGTATACCTATGTTTATTAAACCTAAAAAATAATTATTTTAATTAATTTATTAAAACTATTTTAGTATTTGATACTTGTAAAATTCTATAAAGTTTACAGGGCAGCATTTCCGCAACAACCAAATAAATCCACTTATTTTGTAAATTTATTTTTCAATAGAAAATTATAGAAAAAAATATTCTGGAAAATTAGATACAACAATCAATTTAAATCTGATTATTAATATATAATAATATATTAATAATATTAATTAATATATAATATAATAAGTTGTTATAGAAATGAATTAATCTTTTGAGATTCTGAGCGAAGCGAGGAATGTATTGGTTTTATAATGACGTGTTTTTTTATGTCCGTTCTCGTACCTAAACATTTTATATGAATGAGTGCATTTATCATTACATATTTACACGCAGTACCATTTTCCGGTAACAAATTGCATCTAGTTGATACTTTAAAGATATAATTTTTTTGCAACACAAATTGCATAGAGAGAAGGCTCAATGTAATCTTTGTAAAACGCGATTCTCAAGTAAAAAAAAAATCACAAGGTCGCAGGCCATTATCATCTTTTTGGAGTATTATATAGTACTTATTATATATTATTTATTTAGAGGAAGTTGAGGTTTCTGTCTATATGAATGCCAAGATAGTTTATGGAGCTGGACCATTTGATGGAAACACCTTGAATGGAGGGTTGTTTTGAATAAATGATAGATTTGTTTGAGAAGAGAATAGGTAGCATTTTTTTAGAGGGCTTAACTGATATTCTTCATTGGGAGAACCAAGGTAGTATTTTGTTGATCTGGATTGCAGTTTGTTTACAGCGGACTTGGTTTGTTTTCCCAATGGAGTACAATGGTGTGTCGTCCGCGAAGAGGGCATCTTTGGAATCTGGATAGGGAGAGATAATTTATGTAGAGGGCGAAAAGTTGGGGGATAGACACGAGCCCTAGGGAACGATGTTTTTTTCTTGAGGAGGTGTTTTTGATTTTGATTTTAAATTGTCTCTTTGATAGAAATGATTTTATTATATTTATTAACTTGGTGGGGATATTCAAAGCAATTATTTTAAAGATAAGACCTGGGTGCCATAACTTGTCAAAGGCCTTTTAGACATCCGAGAAGAATGGCGGATGTTTTCTTTCTTAGGTTTCTTACTTGGATTATGCTATCCAGGACGCTGATAAGTTGAAGGGTAATAGAGTGTTGGTACCTGAATCCGAATTGTTTAGGATGGATTTTTGGAGCAAAGGCAATTATTAGCCTTGTAAGCAGCAGGCGCTCACAAGAGATATGTGGTAATGATTTATTAGAGATAGTGGCTTTTTTCCCGGTTTGGGGATTATGATTTATGACAATAGCTGCATTTTTCCAGCAGTTGGGGAAGTATTCTAATCTGGCACAATCGTTGAAAATGCGACAGATGTGGAGGATGGCCACTTTACTGCAGTGTTTGAGAGCCAGGTTTGAAATATTGTCAGGGCCTCGGCCACTTCTTGAAGGGAGTTTTTTGATAGTGTTGGCGACTTATTTGAGGGAAAAGAAGATAGTTTTTTGGTGGAGAGATGAGTTTCTGTGATTAAAGAGTGTTTCGTGAATGAATTCATCGTGGGGTTGATTGGAGACAGGGGACTTGAATTGGTCTAACATTAAGGAGGTGAAGATTTCGAAATTTTAGCAGCTTCATAGTGTAGAACGTCATTATAGGTTTTGAGGAGGTGCTCGGAAGGAGGAGTGTGCAGTAGGCGCCTGTTAATGCTGAATAATGTAGCACGATGAGAACCGTCTTCAATTGACTCTAAGAGGTTAGACCACTCGTTGTCGCGGTAACCTTGAAGCATGAGGCATACGTAGGTGATTTGGGCGTTAAATTGTCTTTTAACAGAGAGGTCGTTGGAATTCTGATAGAGAGATCTCGGGCGTCGTTTCCAAAGAATATCACGATGAATATGAAGAAGATTTTGATTTGAGTAGTTCTGGCTGAGAAGAGCTTTGCTGGCGGAGAGTGTTTGAGATGGTTTCTGTAAATTACGAGAAAGCTGATTCAATGCCTTGAGGAAAATTTACGAAAGGGGGAGAAAATTGGGTTGAAGTAATAATTTCTTCGAACTTGATCCAGTTGATGGAGTGAGAAGGTCTTGGTGGTAAAGCTTAAGATATTGGGGAATGATCTGATAAGAGAGATGACGGGAAATTTTCAATTTGAAAATTTAAAAGACCGGTTTTTAGTAAAGCAATTTCCAGGACATTTGGGCGATGATTTTTTGGATAGTGAGTAAGTGACGAGGGGGCTGCTACGGTAGTGTCGAGCCTTTAGAATACATAGTCTGTGAGGATGCGACCTAATGCATTCACAGTATGGCTGTTCCATATCGGATTTTTAGAGTTAAGATCTCCAACAATGATAGCATCGATATCTGAATTTAGTAAGGCGTCAAGATCAGCCGTGTCCAGGGGAGTGTTTGGGCTTTTGTAAATCGCGACCAATTATAGCTCTTTATTTCCGAGGTTGATGTGATTTGAGGTTTTGTATATATATATATGACGTGTTCGGGTGTTCCCATTATTTAGTTCATAATATGAATAGAGTTAGTCAAAATATTATACAAATGTTCACTGTTGCTGTATCTATTTATATATCACTAAAATAAAAACAAAAAATAGATAACTTCTAGTGGTTGATGCTTCACTCTGTATACAAGAAATCAATTTAATTTATGTAGTTACAAACACATAAATAAGAATAGGTAAATACCCTGATACCTACAGTAAGTCAATTTAATAGCTAATAGGTACCTACTACCTCCTATATTATGTTATATTTTATATTGATATCGTTTAAGTGCAATTCAGGTACATATTGTTTTCTTATATTAGCATTATATAATTGTCATATGTATAGTTTACAAGTTTTATAAACTATATACAAAATGACACGGTCCATACCTATATCAAGTAATCACCCACCCATCCCCAAATTTAGGTGGTTCAAATGAACCACGTGAAGTACGTATTTGGCGCCACTGTATATGTATAATATATAATATGTAGTTAGGTAGTAGGTACCTCAAAATTATGAAAAATTATAAAAATACAATTTTTATTATTGAATGTACCTATACTCTATAAGCAATATATTCCCACTTTTAAGAAAATATCTGACAATATCATATGCATATTCAAAAGTTTTAGTAAGTATTCGTTATACAATACACACGCAATCATAATCTAAAATGTATGTAGTAATGTACATACTCGTTTAATACTCCATGATATATATATATATATATGTTTCCTAACTATGTATTTATTTTTATACACAATAAATTGCAGTATATAAGTGAAATGTAAATACTTGCAATTTAGAAAAACTCAAAACTATTCAATACATTAACAGTTCTAGTCTAATAAATATTCTTTTTTTTTTTATAAATATAATTTTTAAACTTAAAACTTGCACAAAATGAATAGGTATGCATACAATAAAAAAAAATATACGGTAAATTGTAAAAAAGATTTGTAGAAATATATATGCCATTTTATTAAAAGCATTTAAAGTAAAACAAATTATTATACATGCAGTTTTTAAATAATAAAAAAATTATACGCAGTGTTTTCGCTCAAGGCACCTTCTGCTCTTAAAATTATTATTACAATATATTAAATTACTAATATTAAAAACAATTACTACAAATTTAGTAACTACGAATTCTTAATAGTATGCTGTTACTTAGTTTACAGTCTTAAATTAATATATGTGTATTGTGTAAACTATAAATTTGTTTACATAGCAATATTATCATAGGATTTGTATATGTTTATGTTTAATCGTCATGTGCATCAACGCCACCGCCCACAAAATCTTTGAAATCCAATGCAACTTTTTGTGGATAGCACCTACAAAAACAAAAAACAATGTATACTTATTGTAATACTATATGATAATTTAAAATTTACCTAAATAAATTATTAATCATAAGCAACGAGTTTGGAATCGATTGTTCATACACATTTTTTCTAACAGCAGATATGATTTCTTGTGCTGTCAATTCGGGTGTTATAAGTGGTAACAAACTCGGAAAACTATTATAAAATAAGTAGAATAAGTAAAATATTAACAAAAAAATTATGTAGATACTTAATAACTAATAAATAATATGTACCGAATTAAAGGTTTCTTGCACAAGCCAGTGTCAACCATGTAAGGGTAAATAGATGTGAAGTGAATATTTTTATGATCTCCTTTGTATTCATCCATTATCGCTTCACCTAAACCTAAAACAAAAATAAAGGTTTAATTATGTTCAGATATGATTGTTTTATATATACAGCACCCACCTCTTACTGCAAATTTGGATGCACAATAAGGCACAAGGTTTTTCAATCCCATCACACCAGCCATCGATGATAGGAAAACAACATGTCCTTTGTTAATTGCTTTCATTCCAGGCAAAAAGGTATCGAGCATCTATGGAAAACAAATAAATATCGTAAAAATCTAAAATAACAAACTACATTATAATGGACAGTGGATGCTTACATCTTTAATAAATCATTAATAATTATTAACACCGATCAAAGGGTGGGGAAGGGTGGAGAGCAATGTTATAATTAATTATAATTTATTATTTATATTCGTATGAGGTAAATTTTAATGTTTTTATTTTACAGATTTAAATAGTTATAATTGGAAATAAAATTTAACTCTTCCAGTTCATGTTTTTGTGTTCTAGACATACACCTGTTTTGTGTTATCAACTAAATACCTAAGTTTGTATTATGTGGTTTTATATTCAATTATGAACATCTGTAATATAAATTATCGTCATTTTCATTGAATACTTGAATCTTGAGTTGAAACTACTTGAAAATATAATACGTATGTTTATTTTAATTAATATATTGTATTTAAGTTTGATTATGTTTTTTATTGTTTTACGGATTAAATATTGTAACTCTTAAGTGTATATAGATCAGTGACTAAACACTAAAACATTTTTTAACATTTTAATTTTCATATTATCTACTGACTTTGGTCAGCTTCACGTATTAACGGAAGCTTTATTGGCCTTATTAGTACCTATTCATTTTGTGTACAAACAGTACAGTAGGTAGATATTTGTATATTGTTAATCTATATCATATGAACATTTAATAAATTAAGTAGTGATGCTTTGATGTTTTTAGCATAATCATAAATTATAATAAAAAGTCATAATCAAAAATAATATTGTTTTAACAAACGTCAATAATTTCTTTACAATTGTTAGAGTGGGACGATTTTACCATGTCCCACTATCTGCATTATGAATATATTTATTTCTTTTTTGAATGTATATGTTCTTATAATTTCTAGTTTCATGTTTTGTAGTTAAACATTTTTTTAAAAATCAAATTGTTTCATTAATTTATTTAAATTAACAGCTATAAAATTAATTAAAAACCCATTTTAACACTAATATCAACTTAGTCACAATATAATGTTTAATACAATACAATGTTTAGTACAATACAATAATGTTTACCACTTTTTATTGTGCAATATCATTATATTGCACAATAAAAAGTGGTAAACACGTGAACAATTTTAAATAAATATTTTTAAATTATTATATTTAGATATTTTTTTTAATGTCTTAAAAGTTGCCTATACCCAACCCCTTAAAAATTAGTTTTTTTATTTATTTATAGGTAATTTTTATGAGATTTAAAAAAAAATTTAAATTTAACAACTCAAGAGTATTTAAATATATTTTTCAAGTAATTTAAAATTAGTCTTGTATCAATACCGTTTTTAATTATCGTGTAATCACGATATTTGTTAAAACATGTTTACATATTTTTAATTTTTATCAAATTAAAAATTAACCCGATAAGTAAATCTGTAAAAACAATATTTCGTAGATGTCCCTCTAAAAGTTCAACGTTACTTCAATTATACCAAACAAATTGTATATAAAAAAAAGTAAATATTTTTTCACTAACGTTTTTAAATAGCTTTCATTCTTTGTCAATTAATATATTGCAAGACATAGAATAAACCATCTTCAAAATTGTACGTTTAATGTATTTTAATTTAAATTAACAGTATATATATATCCACTTATAATTTATAAAATTTGTAACCCTAAAATCATATTAAGACGTTTTTCCGTTCATTTTTCGTGTGCTTGTAATTGACATATTATTTAAATAATATTTTGAATATATTAACAATGTGTTCTATATAAATGTAAGGACTTTTATCCCGATTTAATTTTAACTGGATTGGTTCGGAAGGAAGGAATTTCAAAATATATCCCTCGGAAAGGATTTTTGGAAGAATGTGTCATACGTACCTATCGCGGAACCCTAATTAAAAATGTATCTCATTAGAATGGTGTTAATATTGTAAATAATCCCCGAGTTATAGAGAATCCGAAAATCTGAAGGAGGGAATATTTATATATTTTACGCTGATATATCTTTTATACGATAGTGGTGTTCCGAGTTCTACACAATTTGAAATAAGTAGACTTCAACAATTCTACAAATTTGACCCTCCCCCTGATAAATATAATAGGCATACCTCTTACCTAACCTTAATTAAAATCATAACCCGTTAGAACGGTATCGATATTACTAATAGTCCCTGAGTTAAAGCAAATCCAAAAAAACGAAGCGGAGGGTTCAATGTAGTATATTTATACCCTCCCCCCCAATATGATTGTATGGAGTACAGATATACTAGTATATTTATGTTTTCCGTTTTAAAAAGAAGAAAAGCATAGCATAATCGTACCCCCCCCCCCCCGTATTGTTTTGACGGGAGATATAAATATCCTAGTATATATTATATATACTCCCGAGAGGTTATAATTCTAACATAATCGTACCCACCAGTATAATATTTTGGGAAATATAAATATGCCAGCCGCCGGGCTAATCTCCGATTTGTTGATCTCAATATTATATAAACTTCTTGTCCATACAGGTCAATCCTAGGATTTGTTTAATGAATTGAAAAATAAAAATTGTTTAATGTACTATTATTTATTTCAGTATTGTATTGTTATCGATTTTATAGTGTCAACTGACCACAGTGTTATATTAATTTAAAGAATGTTTTATCATCTTCCCTGTTTTTCATAAAGCGTATAAAAACTGTCTTCTAAGTATCTTACAGTTAATATAGGCCACAGGGTGAACCTAATGTTATCTTTTAATTTTGCCTCTTTGATAATTCTTTCGAAGGTATAACAGCCCAAGGAGATGATGTCTGTTGAGAGCAGCACACATATTTTTCTCACAAAGACAAAACGACTACTCGAGGAAAAAAGCACTACTATGGGTGCACCTGGATCTGACTCTCCGGATTTTGTGGTGTGTTTGCAGGGTGTCAGAGTGTAGGTATAGGGCATAGGCAGCTAGGTGCCAGCCTAGAGCGGCACTTTCGTAGGGGGCAAAATTTTTTGATTATTTGGAGAGGTGAGTCAAACAGTTGGAACTTTTTTTTCTTGTTTGTTTAAGTTTTTAAGTGAGTTTAAGAAGGTTCTGGGAGGAAATTGAAACAATAGTGTGTACGCAAATTCTAGAAAAAGGTTTCTGGTTTTTTTTTTTTATTTTAGGAGCGGCAAAATCCGATTTTGCCTAGTGTACTATTTTTACTGTGTGTGTGAAATACGCAGTATCGGCTCCGCACCGGTTTCGGATCCCATATTACCGGCGTGTGGTCTGTTATAACTTTTATTTTAATATAAAACTGATACTGTTGAAATTTGAAAACTTTTTACAATATCATATAATTATAATATATTCATTAAATGATGTAATACTTAAAAACTTAAAACAATTTATCCAACACTATATAGGAATACAATTTTAATTAGTCTCCGTGTCTGAAATTATGATGATGTACCTACGTATGTGCCCATTATTAGCGTCTATAATGAATTTATAATCAGTATTAATGATTTCTTTGTAACTTTTCGATTTACTCATATAATCTTGATTTTTCCTTTTTACCCATCTCTATACATATAACTGAATCAGAGTAGATTAATAAATTTATTATTTATTGTACACATGTATTCTGTCTACAAGTTTTAAACAATGCTAGTTAAAACAGTGTATACTTTAGGTATAAAGCAATCAAATATAACATGATCTAAATTCAGAAATTACTGAAGAATAATGATGAACCTATTAAAACGCTTCCTTTTGATTTAAAATGATAAATGGAAGTGTTTATTCTTCGCGAATTTCAAGATCCAAAAGAATACAAATAATTTAATTTAAGTGATAATATATATTTTGGATTACCTAATGAAGTAATCAATATAATAATTATTTACTTATAAAACCATAAGATACTTTTTATTGTTCGTCGGTAAATCGGTTTTAATATAAACCGATTTGTAATGCTAATCGTAAAAATAATGATGAAAATGAATCCTTTTTTTATGGCAAACCGTTTATTGTATTTTTTGATTTTCCCAGTAGTTTTATTAAACGTAAAGAAAAACTAGGTTTTATAACAAGACATTTTTACAAATGTATATACATTTTGTATGATTACTATATTATGTTACTGAAATAATATATTTGGTGACGCCATAAAATAAAAATGAAAATTGTAATTTATTAACAATTATTGTTACATATATTATACAGAGTTCTGGTTAAAATTCTTTTATAGAAAGTAATGATTTATATTTTGCTTTAAAATGTAATATATTCAGTAGTATTCAGTGGTATACCAGTAATCTTACCGACTGCAAAGTGCTTCCACCTCCTACTTGGTGTCTTTTAAATATATTTATAGTGCAATTTCGCAATCAATCTTATATGCGTATTTTACTGCAATAATATCCGAGTCTTTGTCATAAGTCATGATCATAATTTTGCAAACTTAACAATAAGAATAGTTTAAAAACAATCTTCACAATATATGTATATATAATATATAATTTAAATACAAGTACCTATAAGGTATTTTAACAAAAAAAATTATGTTTTTTATAAATTTTATTATTTAAAATGCGCCAATTAACTCAATTTTATCAGTCGATCGATTTTACGTGATTATTTAAAGAACACGTCATTTATTTTCAGCTGAAACCTTTCAAGTGTATAATCTAAATTCTAAAATAATATATAAAAATATAATCTTGAAATACATACATAACATAGGCATAAGCGTTGACCTTTCATGCATCACGAGTTTATTTATTCTGTAAAAGCAGTTACTCAAATACTAAATAAAAATCAGGGAAATCTCCATTTTCATCACTTAAAAGGACGCAACACTTAGATTTTTCGAATTCTAAAATGGTCCTTATAATTTCTTTTGTATTTTAACCAGATTATTTTTTTAAACATTTTTTTTTTTTTTGTTAATAAATAACAGCTGATTGCAAAAAATTTTTTTTATTAATTTAAAGTCTTCATAAAAAGCTGTATATTAATTTATTTTTAATTCTATCTGGTGAAAACACAGTTTACCTTCTCATCTGTAATTTTGATCACATGTATTGTTTGTGTAAACCTATTCAGAAAGCCTAAATTATGGAAAATCAAGAGCACGTTTATTATATATATATATATATATAATAAATTATTTGATTGGCATGTGGTTATAAAAAATTAAAAATAGTACTGAGACATAACTATTTTTAAATTACTTTTAAAATATATTTATATATTTTTCAATCCTATAATTTTTATTTTTCAACAAATTTCATAAAATTGAAAATCAAACAAATTACAAATATTTTTTAATTAAAAAATAGACATGTATCAGTACCATATATATTCTTGTGTAATCACGATATTTAATAAAAAAAATATGATTACGTAGTTCAAATGCCATGCAACATTAAAAAAATCTAGAAATAAAATTGTACCACCGTTTAAGAAATAAGAAGTTAAACTGTTTTGTTGGAATGCCATTTTTCAAAATTGTATTAACACAGAAAAAATAAGTAATTGGTAAATATTCAATTGTATAAAATATTAAAAATAAAATATTTTTTTTGAAAATTGAATTCCAACAAATAATCAAAAAGTGTTCATCTTTTAACCGGTGTATAATTTATATAATATCAATGTTTATTTTAGATTTAGTAGTATTTGAATTACGCGTGTAGCATGTAGCGTCCATTTAAAGCTATACTAATTAACAATTATTATCTGTTGTTCTTTTATAAAAATATTTTTAAAACATTTTATTTAAAGATAAATTGATTTAATTCAGTCTAAAAGTTTTAAATCTAATTTTAATAATCTGGACATTTATACTCTCGGCATTCAATTCGGTACTTGGATCATATGTCATCGTATTATAGATTATAGACTATGAGTATATAAGTACTACCTACTATCTATAATGTGTATTTTACAAGTTCATATAGGTATGACTCTTGACTCTTGAGGCATAACCGTAAACTAGAAGGATGAGTGGGAGCGGTTGCCTCTGTAATCATAACATCTGTAGGTATTAAGCATTTTTTAATCTAATAATTTATGATAGTATGTAATTTTAAATTATTGTTTCTTAAAGTTTTAATGAACATGTTTTATTTGACCTTTTAAATAACAATAAGAATTTCTATGCATGTAAAACATATTATTAATTTTACATTTATCTATTTAAATTTATAGTTTTGATAAATTAATAATAGTTTTCCAATGTAGAAGTGTCATTGTATGAGGATGGCCATGAGTATAGATTACTACATTATATAAAATAGTAAACCATATTATAGTCGTTATATATAGTAAGTAAAAAAGTAAATGTCATAAATAATTTCCCTATTTCAAACGGAAATATAGTACGATGTGCTAAGGAGTGAAGGACCTACGTATATTTAACCTATATAGTTATAACTGCTTATATA
Source organism: Pemphigus obesinymphae (assembly GCA_025469235.1). Lineage (NCBI taxonomy): Eukaryota > Metazoa > Arthropoda > Insecta > Hemiptera > Aphididae > Pemphigus > Pemphigus obesinymphae. The sequence continues at coordinate 11,760 of JAIPRL010000837.1, forward strand.
GACATAGTTATATACATTATACATTATTATAACTTATAAGTACATACTTATTGTTGATACGATGAACTATTGTTATACACTTATACCATTGAAAATCACAAAAAAAATGGAAAACAAACGAATCTCATTATTCAACTATATAGAATGAACTACAGCGTCAATATAGCTTACAATTGTTATTAATAATCAAACAGTAAGATCAAGTACACCTATACGTTCTACATAGATTACGACTGATCAAAACCTGATTTTTAACTATATAGGTGTAGATAATTCTGTTATTGTAAATTCGGGACCTTTGGCCTGCATTTGTTTACGAATAGGTTTACAACTCGACAAAAAATATGAAAAATAGCAGAAATACTATCGAAATAGATATAGAATATACATCATACATTATATAATATAATGATTTATTTGTATAGAATTAATATACTAGAATACTGAGTAGTACCTACGTTTAAAGATATATTTTAATAGATTTAAACTACTGTAAAGATCAACGTCGATCAGTAGTTAAAATACATGTAAAAAAAAAAAGAAGTTAAATTATCACTGAAGCCAGTGGTGTACCTACTTACAGGGAGGTCTAAAGGTACTGCCGTACTGGACAATAGATCAAAAAAATATAGGTTGATAAAATATACCTAATACATTATTGTAAACAGAATTTTTAAATAATAATTGATAGAGATAGAATGTTAATAAATTCACAAGTACCATTGTAAGATAGGTTACGCTGGCATCCGCAAGTTGGAATATATACTTAAAACCAGTACCAAAATTTGTCATATAATTTGTATAAATTTGTGATCACACTCCGAAAATTTGTACACCCCTCTAATTCATGTAAAATCAAATTTTTCGTTTTGGATGCCAGCGTGACGTTGATTCTAAATGTTGCACTATCGATAGCTGATGTAGCAGTGACAAAATCGAATCTAACGATCACAAATTTCCCCAAGGCTGGCAACACACAAGCGTTATTTTTACGGTACCGTAAAATTACAGCAAATTTCGTCGAGATACATTGAAATGAATAGAGCACGACATACAAATGTCGCGCTATAAAAATAACGCGCGATCGGTTTTATTTCTACCTGCATACGGGTTATATTTTCCGATTTTCGATCTATCGAAGAGTCAACATGTCGTCATCAGATGAAGAAGGTAAAAAATCTTTGCAATTAATGATCGACGATAGTGTTGATCTCGATATTTTAATATCGTCGGTCGAAGAGCGACCAGCGTTATGGGATAAAACCCTCGACATTTTTTCGGACAGAAATTCTAAAAGGAAGTCTTGGAAAGAAGTGTTTATTATATTAAGACCAGAATTTCAAGACTTAAATCTTAAGGACCAAAAACGTTTAGGTAATATTTAATAATTATTAATTAGTAATAACTAATAAGTAATAAAATAACCAAGATTTCATAACTATTTGAAGTTACATATTTGTAAGAATTGTATATATGTATTTAAAATCCAGTTTGTAGGTAGGTTTATCGGTACCTACATTTGTTTCATAATATTATTGTGAAATATTTCCGTATTTATTTAACCCATTAAGTCCGAAGTTTTTTTTTTTTTTGGTATATATTGGTACTTATAAAATTCCAAGTCTGATAAATAAGTGATACCTAATTAATAACTAGTGTTCAGGACTTTTTGCATTTGTATGTTTTTTTTACGATTGTCGTAGAGTATCATGAATAATGAAAGTATATTAAATTAATTAAAGTAGTATTTGTATTGTTAAATTAGATTATTTCCAAGAGTTCAATATAATAAGAAATTAAAAAAAAAAAAAATGAAAATCTAAGAATTTATTCCCGTGTCAGTACTACTTATATAATTGTTGTGTACTAATATTTGTTAAAATAAAACATGTTTAGGTAGGTACACAAAACTGTAGGGAAATTAAAAAACTAAAATTATAATTGCTCTAAAATATTATACCCATTTTTGTACATACAACATAAACATTATACATCACTTCATGATTTACACATGAATTAAAATCCTTTATTCTTTCGTGTTATCTTGTTATTGTATGGATGGTATTAAGTTTTCAAAAAATACCGCACATAGATAACCAAACGATATTACTGATATCACCATAAATAATATTGTGCTGTAAAAATAATGCTCGTGTGTTGCCAGCCTAAGCCAGGAAATACAATTGGTCTAGTATGTAGACCTTAAGTAGACTTCTTACATTGCCTATATCATGACAAAATAGATAGGTATTATCACAGTTGGCACATTTTTTCCCCGTGTGCGCATCTCCTCTTCACCCGGCCTATAACGTAGTTCACCATTGTAGTTTCATTGGTCCAATATTTTGTTATACGGATTTGAATTTTGATGGTGATTAAGTAAACAAACAATTAAACACGGATTATAATAACTTGAATTATAATAAATGATATCAAATATAATTAATTAAAATTATATGTGCACTATTAAATAATTATTAACAAGTAAATACAGGCAAGAATACATGAGATAATATTGGCCAATAACAATTGGTGAACTACAACACTGGTGCGGTGAGGAAATATTTTAGCGGGTTGTGCGTATCAAAAATCTGTGATGATACCTAACTATTTTGTCATTGCCTATATTATATTATAATTTTATCTTTCGAAAAACATGGATTCGGGTCTATAACGTATATTATTATTGTGGCGTCCATGCGTCATAAACTGTACGGGCGCAACGGCATCCAGTATTATTACTTATTTTATTACTTATTAGTACCTATAACTATATATATATTCTAAAATATTTTACACATCAGAGGTGCGTTCGAATATTCCGAGTTAGAGTAGAGTAGTGTAGAGTAGAGTAGTGAGTTGGGTAAAGTAGATAAGAATGGAGTAGAGTTTAATCACAGAATAAATTGATATCACAGCAATAAATTGATATCCGAACAATGATAATATC
>JAIPRL010000837.1:14809-58177 GCA_025469235.1 Pemphigus obesinymphae
TTTTTTTGTAATATTGTATTACAAAATATTATAAATTGTAAAACTTTAATGTTCAATGTACATTTTAATAAAATAAAATTTCAACAGTATTATCAAAAGTAAGCATTTTAAATAATTTTTTGGAACCAATAAAAATACCGGTATTAACTGGAACCGGAACCGAAACCCTAACCTTTAATTTTTGAAAAACCGGAACCGGAACCCGAACCTTTAAAAAAAAAAAAAACCGAGAACCGGAACCGAAACCAGAACCGAAAAAACCAAAAGGTACCAGTCCCTGGTTTTTTTTAACTATATGTACGCTGTTATGTCATAATCTGCAGTCGACGCGACTTATCTGTGGAATTTCGATGTTGATTATTATTTCGACTCGACAATAATCGCGTTTATAGTATAAGAGGTACTTTACACCGGTAAATTGACCGGAAAATCGTTTTATTATATTACGAAACTAATGTTTTTGTGATTTTGTCTCGCCCGAATACGGAACATGGCAGATTTCATTTTGTTCATGGGTAGCATTAGCATTTTTACAATAATCAATATGTTTTCAACTATACCTAGGTAATTTTTTTTCCGAATAAATATTTATTCAACTACTTTTTTTTGTAATCAATTACGTTTCCAAATAAATAATATTTTATCATCGTAACTAAATAAAAAAACTAAATATTTTAAACCAATTTAAATTTTCTCCTTTAAATAATAATTTTTCCGCTAAACGATATAGCGCAAAAATAATGTTTATATAGTACTACCTATAATGTAAATGTATAGGTACGCTACCCATATTTGTTTATTATTTTTTCTAAGACTAACAATGTATAATGGCTAGATAATGTAATTAATATAATTATATTAGACGACCAACTTTATTTAGATATTATATACAATGGCTAGATAAAGTGATCAATACAGTCTTATTTTCACCAAAATCAATAGATGTTATTTATAATTGATAGAATATAATTACTTTGACTATAAAATATATACAATTTCTTGTTTATAAATAGATTTTAGATCTTTATATATATATATATATATATAAAACGCTATAAAAAGCTCTAATGAATCTACACGTGTACAGTTATATACCAAATAGCAATTGAATAGCTGAGAACAAAAACCAGACATCTCCTGCACTCTTCGAAAAAATTGACTTTTTACACAATAAAATATCGAAAAAAAAGAGTATACATCAGCTATACGTCTCCGATCACTTAATGAAAAATTATAGCAAAAATTAATTTGACTGATTTTTATTTCGGTGCAACAACCAGACATCTCCGGAGATACTCACACTCATATATTTGCTTTAACATTTTCAATGTAAGAATGTTGTATTTTTTGAAAAAATTTTGGACAAATTGTAGGCAAGAACCAGATATCTTCATGCATTTTTCAAAATTGATAATATTTTTCCAGTTGATAAACCAAAAACTAATGTTTGATACTTTACAGTATTACTTAACAACGTGTAATTAAGTTAAATGTAATTAAATGGTAATTTTGAAAACAGTTTTTACTATGCCCTGAAAAATTAGAAAAAATTGAGATGTCTGGTTGTCGCACTCAGCCCTTTAATAATAATTATACTTTTATATCGTAGTCAGTATATTTATGGGTATATCGATTCGATCATGTTCTCACGGGGAAATTACTCAGCAATGACCAATCGTCGTAAACCTGGTTGTTATGCGTAGAAAATACAAAATTTTCGGTTTGTATTGGACCAGATGGGAGGGGCGGAGTTAATTTATTTTTATACTGGCACCGGTTTTTGACATCGCGGGATTGTAGGATGAAATTTCCGGTCCCTGTGTCTGCAATTGTGCACGGTTGAGTTTAATTTTTGTCCATCCAAGTATTATATATTAAAATTTTGCGAAAATTTTTATGATTATAGTACACGTCTAGAAATATTTAACACGCTCCCTCCAAACGACTATTATCACGTTCTGTCGCTGGCTTAAAGCGAAAGGGTTTTCTAAATACTTACTGTATAGTTTTAATTCCAAAATCGACTTTTCACACCGTATTATTATAGCATTTTCAAGACAATCTCTATTATATTCGAAAACGAAACTTTCAGGTCAATTCATAAGGATAATATCGACAATTATTCAAGGTTAAAATATGATAAATATTGTACAATATTAGTTACTGAATTTTAAAAACGCTCTCTCGAACAATTTTTACACTGCATTGCGGAACATCGTTTATTCTAAACCAACGTTATGAGCGCGTAGGTACTTATATACATTGGATATTGTGCAAAATCAATGGGGATTATACTCTAAACATTATACCCGAATGCGAATTATACATCTATGATATAATACATACGATTCATACAAGAGCTAAAAGTTTTAGACAATATAATATATATAATACATACCTGCCTATAATATACAGGGCCTTATTTAGAAAATTTCCGTCAGTGGGCACCAATTGTTTTGTAGCTAAAAAAAAAAAAAAAAAAAAAACTGGTGGCCTATTTTTTCGAACATCAACTTTTCACAGAGCCTCATTCAATACTTGATTTTCATTTTTGTGAATAATTAGTTGATACCTCGTCGATGAGCAAGAAAAATGTCATCAAATTTTTAGAGCCCTTTAAATTTGTTGATATTTATTTTTCGGGTGATATATTGGTGTATATATCGAATGTAGTGGGAGAAAATGTGTCTATTGATTTAAAATTTTCGCTAATAAAGTAAATGGTCCCTATATATATACCTACCTATATAATTACAAAATTAACGAAAATTTTTTTTTTTGATTTCCCTCCTCCCTATTTTAGGCAATTTATAGGCATTTTCAATTTTGAAGTTTTTTCGTCATAAATGAGTTAGGTAATTTATTAGTTATTACCGACATGATTACTCATCATGTTATATACACCGAAGCTTCACTCAGAATCGTTTTTATCGAAAGAAATGATTTATTAATTCAATGAATCCATCACCAGCAATTATAATAGATTACCAAATAATACCATTTGGTATTTCAAATTCTATATTTTGCTTACTGGCCGGATAGATATCTATATACCTAGTGAAAACGAGACTTTTAGCGTAAAATAGCTTTTCAGCTTATACGAGTACACTATCAGGGGCTTAACTATTGGGGAGGGGGGGTGCAATTTTCCCTCCCAAAGTTATTTCAGTCTGTCAAATCGTAAACGATTTATGCCCAGTCTGAGAGTTTATCAATGGAATATCGGAACAAAAAGTAATTGATGACCTTTTTTTTCGTTTATTTACGTTTACGTTTTTAAGGAAGTATTTTAGGAAAATATGATTAAAAAACTAGCTTTTCGGTCGGTTAAATCGATTGTGTCAGTTGACCCAAATTGTTAAAAATGTGAATTTTTTTTTTTTTTGGTCATTCAAAAAATCATTTGGCTAAATTAACACACTGCCTTCCAAAAAAAAAAATAATTACTTAGCTACGCCGCCCGTATGTTACACGCAATATAATGTATAAATTAAATTTAAGGACGCTTTACGCCTTTACCATTACACTGCACAATCCGACAATGGACATGTAGTGCAAACGCATATAGAGAGAACTATAATGACTTTTGTGTTGACCACTAAGTCTATGCCAAGTTCGATGATGTATAATTGACTTAAAAATTAATATTATTATTATCATCGTGTAGTATGTATAGGTATACCTATGTAAATCGGCGAGTTTCCGAGCACGTTCATCCGGCACACATATCGTTACAAAGTAAGAAACGATAGATATTTTCAATTTTGTTAGATTTGTCTTTGAAATAATAGAATCAATAGTGAAGCAATCATTTTATATTTTGTTATCATCGTTATACACACACGCCGAATTTTTTATCGGGATATACAATATTTTACATTTGAATATAAAACGTTATCAAAAACATCAAAATAGTTGGTATAAGTTGTGAAATACAATGACGAAAAACATGTTTAAATTAATTTCATGTTTATAAATTATAATGATATATGTATTATAATATAATATAATTAGGTAAGTTAAAATTATTTAAACTTTACTGTTATCAGAGTAGATAACTTCAAAATGTAATCTTATATATTATCGTTTGAATGTTAGCATAAATAATTTCTATGTACGACTCGTATTAGCATTAACTCATTTTTAACAACTTACATACGTATTAGAAACATTAAATTATAATATTTTAAATTTGAAATAAAATAAAATTTCATTTAAAATCAGAAGAGCCACTGTGGATAATGGATGAATAATGTTGAATACTAATAATAGTTTAAAAGTAAAGTTTAAAGTTATGTTAAAAAATTAATATTTTTTAAACTTTTTATTTAACTAGTAAATCATTTTTACCATTAATATTAACAAATTAACATGACTAGTTAAATTTTTTATCGAATTAATTTATCTTTTTACAGTTATTTTGTACAATCATCTAGCTAAGCTAATATATGCGGTGAATAATAATTCCACAAGTTTGTTACACATATTTTTATCAAAATCCAAGTATTAATTTTGATTATTATCAAAATTAATTTTATGTTAATTTTAATACATGTGGAATGTGAATGACATAAAATATTTCTTTATAATAATATGTACTAATAACACTAATAACAGGTAAACTCTTATATAGGTACCTTTTTAAATAATAATTTTTATTTTCTATAAAAAAATTTCTCTTTTTTATCAAATTAAGTTAATAATTTTTTCCATTTTATCTTTAAATAACACATCTAAAATTATTTTTTCTGAACTATTACATTCAACTGTATGTTTTTCGGGTACATTTTACTTGAATTATTTAAGCTAAATGTTTTCCTATCGATAATCATTATCTACCTAAAATAGATTTGTGACCTTGTAAAAAAATCTAAAATTATAAGCCTATTTTGAAATCCAGCTAACAATATTTTTGAAAATATATAGATATTAGATAATATAATATATTATATGGAACAAATGATTTTTTCTGTAAATTTCTATCTTAAAGAAAAAAATTTATCACAATTTAATTCGAAATGTATAAGAATTATACATTGTTGAATTTACATATTTGAATTATATTATAATAGGTTTGTTTAGGTGCACACAGTTTTGAGCAACTGGGATGATCGTTCAGCAAACAAACTGTTTTGGCGAGATTGTTCCATGCAATTGTAACTGAATGTATTATGACATTTTATTTTTAAATTGTTATGTAATATTGTGATAGTACTATACGATACTGATAACTGATAAGGAATAGACACTCTCTAGATGCTCGTTCTGAGATTAGCAACTATTTAAAAACTTCGATAACTGAATTCGGTTACTGATAATTTTACTGATAAGAATTATTATCACGATTCAATCTTTTTTTTTTTTTTAATTAACAAATATTAAGTGGCAAGTAGCAACTACTAATTATATAATGTATATAATTCATTAATGTATTATTATATAATATTATATTCTTAAATTTAATTGTTAAAATTTCAATAAATTTTTTGTAACTGTACAACTATGTTTAAAATAATAAGAGTAATTCATTCTTCATTATTTATATTTATTATTTAATTATTTAAAATATATAAATGAAAATAAAAAACAATTAATAACATATATATATGAGATATGAAATACAAGAAATAAAATTATTGATATTTTGACATTTATTTACATATATTATATCACTATTATTCAATATAAATAAAATACAATATATATTAGTAGTATATTTTGGTAGGTTCTGGCACAAGGGCGGCTCCACCGACTCCACCGCTCTATAGGGCAATTATCACTACTGATAACATTATCTCTTATCGCATAGGACTGTTATCATCATTGATAACGTTATCTCTTATCGTAAACCGTTATCTCTCATCATATCGTATGATAACACACTATTAGTATTGATTAAATTGTCTCTTATCATATCGTCTGTTATCACGCACTATCAATAATCGATTACATTATCTATCGTCATCGAATATTTTCCCATACACCCTCCCCGTTCACGGCTACACCGTGTATTCCTCCTAACCTCGTGTCTACGTGCACCGTCCTCGCATATGATGACACGGGCTATCGATAACGTTATCTCTTATCATCGATGGCAAGAAAGACCGGTCAGATGAACGGACGGCCCCGTCGCCCGACGGTCAATCGTTACCCTCCGTCTCACCCTCTCCGTTCACGGCTCCACCGAGTACCCCGTTTCGCCTCGTGTCACTATATGCCCCGTTCTCGCATATAATAATACGCGCTACTGATTACGTCAACTCTCGTCGTCGTCGTCGTCGTCCTGTATTTGATTATATAACTATTCTCGTTATTAATACTAATATAGGTATTTACATTATAACAATATTAACGAGCACTCGTCGTTATCGCCACGTGATTAAAGTAATTGACATCCGGTCTTATATTCGGAGAATTGATTTCGATAAACATTTTATGATATAGATATATTTATAATATATGAACAATGAGTCATCTCCAACAGGATCGTGCTGGTCCGTGATTATTATTATGTACAACTATATTCAATTCACCCGGTGACAGTGCTTCGCTTCGTCAGTCTTGCACTATATACCAGCGACAAAGCACGCTCTTATTTTACTTCAGCAATATTTTTTCAAAGGGTTTAATTTTTACAAGGTGTTTCAAATTTTTAAACTATGGCCGGTTTAATGGAATCAAATACGTTCAGGAAGCCAATGTACAAGTACATCGCGCCGACACCACCGTCCGAGCTTCTGGATTCGTCTACATTCGTTATGGATTTCATAAATCGCAAGTTTGTTCACGTCGGATTAGATTCACTTAATAATTTTAATGTTGTGGTACATATCGTAACGCCGTCGAGGTTTATTAACATCAGCCCACAATTACTTAAACGAATATATTTCATCATGGGTGATATATTCTCGTTTATACTCGATCCGCCGTAAAAATACCGGGATACTATTTTTCTAAACGTCGAATTAGCTACGGTTTCGAAAACAGTTTATCAAGGCGAAAATTATCTTGTTTTAATCTCGCGAGGTAGTGTCGGCGCGATGTACTTGTACATTGGCTTCCTGAACGTATTTAATTCCATTAAACCGGCCATAGTTTAAAAATTTGAAACACTTGTAAGAATTAAACACTTTGAAAAAATATTGCTGAAGTAAAATAAGAGCGTGCTTTGTCGCTGGAATAAGTCAAGAATGACGAAGCGAAGCACTGTCACCGTGTGAATTGAATATAGTTGTACAAATAATAATCACGGACCAGCGCGATCCTGTTGGAGATGACTCATTGTTCATATATTATATATATATCTATATTATAATATTTATGGAAATCAATTCTCCGAATAATAAACCGGACGTCAATTACTTTAATCACGTAGCGATAACGACTAGCACTCGTTAATATTATTATAATGTAAATATATTATTATGAATAACGAGAATAGTTATATAATCAATATCAAATACACGACGAAGTCCGCGACGACGACGACGACGCAGACGCCGATGACGACGAGAGATAACGTAATCGGTAGCGCGTGTCATCGTATGCGAGGACGGAGGCGGGATACTCGGTGGAGTCATATACGGAGAGGTGGTCACGGCGGCGGTTGTGCTATTTAATAATATAATGGAGGGGGTGATCCACCCGAGCCGACGACGACGAGAGATGACGTAATCAGTAGTGCGTATTATTATATGCGAGAACGGGTCATATAGGGACACGATTTGAGGCGGGGTACTCGGTAGAGCCGTAAACGGAGAGGGAGAGCCAGAGGGTTACGATTGACCGTCGGGCGACGGGGCCATCCGTTCATCCGACCGGTCTTTCTTGCCATCGATGATAAGAGATAACGTTATCGATAGCCCGTGTCATCATATGCGAGGACGGTGCACGTAGACACGAGGTTAGGAGGAATACACGGTGTAGCCGTGAACGGGGAGGGTGTATGGGAAAATATTCGATGACGATAGATAATGTAATCGATTATTGATAGTGCGTGATAACAGACGATATGATAAGAGACAATTTAATCAATACTGATAGTGTGTTATCATACGATATGATAAGAGATAACGTTTTACAATACGATATAACGTTATCAATTAATGTTTTGGTGATAAGAGATAACATTATCAATGATGATAACAATCTATGTGATAAGAGATAAAGTTATATGTATTGGTAACGGCCCTGTGTGATAAGAGATAACGTTATCAGTAGTGATAATGGCCCTATGAGCTGGTGAAGCCGCCCTTGTGCCAGAACTTACCAAAATATACTACTTATATTACTAGGTATTATGGACCAAGTTTCTAGGTGCACAAAAAATAGTATACAGTGAAAATATGTTTTGGCAAAAATACAACCAACCAAATTCATCCAGTAATATAGCAATCAGGGGTGCGTTCGAAAACTCTATTCTTGTTAACTAGAGTCAACTATATTCAATTTCGTGTCGTTCGAGAAATCAGTGTTAACTCTAAGGTTACCTTTCGAAAACCTAGTATTGTTCACTGGAGTTAATCCTTGTTACCCAAAAGAAATCGCTAGGTTATTTTAACTCTACTGATAATTATTCTTATCATATACACATAACAAGTAATTTTAATTTATATTCTCGCCTATATAATGTGATATAACCATAGAATATGTTCTGAGATATAACCAACATTTTGTTAATAATTGTTTTTAATTTTTCGGTTTTTCATGCTTTTTAAATTTTCATATTTAAATCATCGTCTTTTTCATCATGCAAGTGACAGTAGAGTTCAAAACTTCAAAAACCAAGAATACAAAGTTTTCATTCCTGATGAATTATCTAAAATCAGGTGAAATAACATGATATTGATTGAAATCTCTTCATTAAACTAGAAAATATATTGGACCAAGACCTATATAACTATAATTTGTAAACATTTTTACTCTTATTTTATTAGATGGAGTACAGTTAAATAAATACATATTAAATATATTGAAAAATAAACAGCCTGAACAAACCGATTCATTAAAATATAGCAACAAGACCTGTCTGAAAAACCTTCATTCTGCAATTATATGTCAGAAAATGCTGTGTGTTCAGGTATTATCAATTATATATTTCAGGGTTGGTCAGCTTCTGCATAATTTAAAATTTATTGTTTAAAAGTATATTTTTTTGTTGTTTGTAGTAGATTATTCAATGATTTTCCCATTGCATCTACAATTAAAAATATTGTTGAATCATCTTGTTCCATTTTTGAATATAAAGAAAACTTAATATCCTTGTTTTAAATTATAAACGTGTTCGCGGGTCACTTATCAAAAGATATTATCATTGTTCGGATATCAATTTATTGCTGTGATATCAATTTATTCTGTGATTAAACTCTACTCCATTCTTATCTACTTTACCCAACTCACTACTCTACTCTACACTACCTACTCTACTCTAACTCCGAATATTCGAACGCACCCCAGGGTGAGTTCTAAAATATAATATTATATATCGGCATATACTAATACACTTGTTCGTTTCCCAATATTTTGTACATATTTAATTATATAGATATTTCCTGTTTTATAATTATTTAAATTCCTATATTGCAATGACCAACTCGTAATTACATTATTTGACACATCCGCATTTTCTAACAAAACAACTGATTTTACATGGTTTAGAGGGAATAAAAAAACTCGAATTTAACTTGGTTAGAGGGTTGTACAAATTATATAACAAATTTTGATACCGGTTTTGAGTCTCTACGACAAAAATTTAAAAAGCGGATGCTGGAACAACGTCACGCTGGCATCCGAAACGAAAAACTCGAATTTAACTTGGTTAGAGGGTTGTACAAATTTTCGGAGTGTGATTACAAATTTGTACAAATTATATAAAAAAATTTGGTAACGGTTTTAAGTATATATTCCAACTTGCGTATGCCAACGTAACTTATCTACCATTGTACCCATAATGTCCATTATAGAGCAAGAGATCTTTTGATTTTACGATATTTATTATTTTACTTTTTTCTGTAAACAATTTTTCGACCAGAAATCTTTGTTTCATGTGTATACATTTTTTGTAGACATTTATCGGAATGGTACTTTGAAGAGATTATTTTTTTATTTTTTTCTATAAGCGCTAAGAAAAAAATTATATAAATTGGCGAAAAAACTGGTTGAAATGATTATTTCCTCATAATTCCAAAATAATGGTTCAGAAATCTAAAACTTAAACATATTCACAGCAGAATTGAAAATTAAAGTGCAGCCAATTATGTAGAATAAAACACACTCTCAATACCTATTTCTTATTTTTATCCTGTACTAAATATAATTTTTTTTGTATTATTTTATTGTATATCATATGAAAATATAATGTAAAAACTTGAAATTTTCAAAAAGTACCAATGTATTTTAATCAAGGTTAAAAAATACGTTACAAAACTTGTTTAAAAGTAATATTCCGAAATATAATTATTACATAATCTTAGGCCTATTATATATTATATTTATTAAATTTCATGAATATAGAATTAGTAACTTGGTTATACGAATTTACACCACATATTCTACGCATAGAATAGATTGAAAAATACATAATATTCTCTACAATAGCCATATATTTAAGTTACCACTTATACTGAAAAGTTGCAATAATTGAGTTACAGTAGTATTTATAATTCGTTGGGCAATAGATATAATATTGAAGTATAATACTTATACAAGTTTAAGTACAAGTAGGTTGTAGGTATTATACAATTTGGTCAAGTTTGTGCACAAAAACATCGATAAGAATGTTAATATTTTATATTGAATAATATTAGAAATAAAAAATAATATTTTGAATGGATTTAAAAAGTAAGTCAAATGAATTAAAAGTATCGGTACCATACGGTCTTATATAAGTACATTTTAAATGCGATATTACATACAACAGCATTAACCAGCAAACCAAAGGAAGTCACACCAATTATTTTCAGTGGTAAATATAATATGCAGTGGCATATATTTAGTGGAATAAATCCTCACACAAGAACCAAAAATTGTATATTATAGTTGAGTGTTGCAGAAATTAAAAAAAATTGTTAATTTTATGAAATGTATTTGAACTAAATAATAATACAATTCAACTTACAAAATTATATTATCAAATCCACACTTAACTTTTTTAAAATAAGAAAGTTATATTTTTATAATGCTAAAAATCATAATAATTTTGTAGATTCTGAGTGGAGAGATAAACTGGTTTGTTGATAAGTGGCTTTTTAGTGATGTTTTTTTTTAAGTAATACTTTTCGATTCAAACTAAATTGTTTGATCTAATCGGTACATGTGTAATATGTAACATGTCTAACATAAATAAGATCTACTTTAGGAAGGTAATTTTTCCTCAGACTAATTTGATTAATAATTAATAAGCTGGATATTTAGAAAATTATAAAACCCCCAATAGATCGTCTCTGAAATGTGTTCAAATAATTAATTATTGATTATTTTTATTTTTAAACAAATATCGAGATTCAAGATTACATAACAAAAAAAAGTGGTCGATACAAGAAATCACTTTATTAAAATCTCCTAAAATTTGCTTATATGACCAGTGAATAGTGATTCTTAACTTACAGATTGTTGGATCACCAACAAAGTTAGGTACATTTAAAATGATTGGTAATTGGTTTTGTTTATGATATTTTTATTGAAAAACTATACCTAATAGATATACTGAGGAATATGTCAAGGAATATTACAAGGTAATACAAATGTTGAAATGCTAGTATCTATATTTGGAAAATTATATATTATGCGAAATACGTCACACTATAATATATGCCTTTTTTAATCAATTTTGAAAAATATTTTTTTAGTCCTATCAGCTAGTTGATTATTTAAGATCATCGCTCAAAAAACATTTTGAAAATTTTTTTATTCAATTTTTCATTTTTACGAAAAAAATTAATTCCACTACAAAATTTTATGAATTGTCAATTGACTATATAAATATACCTATATAAACTTCTGAAGAAAACCAAAAATATATTTTGGCTTTGAAAATATTTTGTTTAAAAAATTGTTCCAGTGATTCTATGATGGAATCAACGTTTATAATTTTTGATATTTTTAATCACCTTAAAATTAAGCATTTTGGGTAATTTTTTATTGTAACATTTATTGTAATAGCATATCGATTTGATAGACGTTGTTACGAATACAATACATTTTGAAAGCAGTCATAAAGATTAAATATATATAATATGTAAATTGTATATCAATTGGCGACAGTAATGTAATGCAAACTTCACTTATATATACTTATAGAATATATATATATATATAGGTATACAAAAAAATGTATTTATCATTATAATTCGTGTAACTATAAAGACTTTAATGTTTATAACCCACTCCAATATGTAGTTAGTTATATAAAAGTAGGCAATATAAATAAAATAACATATTGTATTATGTACCTACCTAATAATAATGAATTTTTGGAATAATAAACGATTTATAATCAAGCGATTGTTATACAAATACCTCTTTGACTGTTTTGTTTAATCTGTAAAAAATAATAATAAGCAAATTTTTGAAACCAGCAAATTATTATGACCTCCAAGCACCTAAGTCAAGGTCTAGTATACCTACCTATGTATACTTTGCATAGACACTAAAATTAATACTAATAACAACCAAATTCAATATCGTATTCGTTTTAAATAATTACGTATAGATGTATAGTCAAATTACATATAATCTACTATATATTTATACACTGTATACTTGATAATAATGAAACCTACAGCAAAATGTAGAAAGGAGTTTGCATTTTTAATGTCCAGGTGTATGTACATTATACACAATAGGTACATCAGTACATAGTTATTATTAATTATTATTTATTTCCGCTAAATTGCTGAGCTTGATTAAGGGTTAAATACTTAAACATCGTTATTCATTCTTGAAAATTATTATAAACACACAGTGCAGTTTCAATGTTATAAATGTTATAACTTAATGATTTAATTGGTCGTGAATGTAGCTGCGTATGTGTAAGAGGACATCAATATGATAAAAAAATATTAAAAATATATAAAGTGCCCTAAATCATGAAAAAATTATTTTATACGAGTAGATTATACAATTTGGTCAATTAAAAAAAATTGGTTTGGTTTAAACTTTAAATGGTCAGTTTAGTAAATTTTTTGTTTAAAAACATGGATAAACAGTCAAAATGAGTTATAAAATAATATTACTTGTTTAATTATTTAACTAGATTGCTCTCAGTGCTACTTCTTTATAAGTCTATGATTTAATCACTGGATAAATAAGAAGTATTACTTCTACAAGTATATTCTACACTATATCCCTATATCCAATGTCACATTAGGTCATTGCAGACGGTATATAGCTACCAATAATAGTTGGAACTACAATTTAAAAAAATGCAAGTTGTATTACATATGCATATTTCTCGTACAAAAAGAGGTTCAGATAATGACAATATTTTTCAAAATAAGTATTTTGATACTTAACTTTCTACCCCTAACCCTCCCCTTCATCTAAATACATTCAGAAGTTAGCCACTTGAAACGAGTAAATATAATTTACCAGATGATATTATTATTTATTATTACATAATATTATATAGATTCATTATAGCTACTTGTCTAATGTAAAAATATATACATAAAAATTGAAATATAAGTATGTTATGCAACCCAAAAAAGATGTTATATGAGTGTTTTATAAATGGACTATATAATCTATAAATATTAATCGGAATGCGTATTATTATCTAAATAAAATTCACTTTTAAATTGTTTTAAATTTTGCAATTTTGTAAATGATTCAAAGGAGATTGATTTTTAATAAGCAAACTGAGTTCTTGCTTACAGCACCATAGCCAGTAAATAGCATAGCATAAAGGGAAAATTAAAACATAGTTATCCAATAATTTATGAACTACTAATTTACTAAGTCTAAATATTATTCTTATTTTTTAATTGCGATTCCATTGATTTATAAGCACGGCTTCTAATACAGGTTTGTTCGTTGAATGTCTAACTGTGTCTACCTTGGATGTAGACGATATGCGGCCATAAGGTTCTTTTTATTATATTATATTTCCGAATAAATGATAAATTTTAAAAGGAAACGGGAAAAAGAGTTATTTTCGCCACATTACTAAATTGACTGATTAGAGTATTGGACATATTTGCTGCATTCTAATTATTTTATTTTAGACCCATGCATAATATTCGGCATTATTTATACATAATATATGTATATTAGGGCCATTAGGGTATTTATTACATATTATGTTAGAATAAACAATATACAAAAAACGTGTTTGTAATTTTTTGTTTTTTAATACTCAAGTTATTTCAGCAATAGCGGTTTTTTTTGATTATGCAAAATTGTAAAAAAAATGTAATTATATCACGTGTGGTGTTATTAAAATAGAATACTACCTAGGTATATTTTAATTAATTAATTATGTATACATAATAATTAGTTACATATATAGTTTGCAAATTGCAGGTGTATATTAAATAGGTACTTATTACTTACCCAAAAATGAGCGAATACATTGATATCAAATATTTTTTTTATGATGGCCTCATCATGAGCCTCGAGAGGTTTACAAGGCATAATACCTGCATTGTTGACTAGAATGGTAACAGTACCCACTTCGCTTTTAATTTTTTCGCCAAGTTCTCTCACTTTTTCCAACGTGGACACGTCACATCTGAAAACCATGAATGAAATAATACTGTTATATTTTCCAAAAGTTTTCCAAGAGTTTAAATATATCTACTACCTATGTATATATTTTCATTTTGAAGTATTGAAAAATATGACAAAATTCTCACACATCAAAGCATTTTTATAAAATGTCACCAATGTCTAAATTTACATATATTTGTAGATGGTATTTATAATAACTGCAGGGTGACAATGATTTTTAACCGACGATAATAATTATAAAAAGTAAATATAATTTTGCAGCATAAAACATAACATTAATGTAACATTACTTTATTTATGTGAAATAACTAATAAAAATAGCAGGAAAACACGTACCTATTCGCCAAAAAGAAAAATAATTCCTAAACTTAATTCTCGTAATTCCGAAAATAATGATCCCAGAAATTTGAAAATTTCATATATGTATTTTAGTATTATGTTGATGTCATTATTTTGTACCTATATATATATATATATTAATAAGGAAATAAACATTCTTAAATATTTATTTCCTTATAAATGTATTATATGACTCATATAAGAATATATATATGTAATACGATAAGTATGATGAAAATTATACAATATATAGATAAATCACACGATGTGCAATATCAATGTATGTCGTAGATTATGGATGCTGCCGAAGTGCTAAATATGTATATTTTTATTAATTTAATCACATTGTAGATATTCGTTTTTTACCCAGATACTAATATCCCGTAGACTGTAGTCTGTAATACGTCAATCAACTCAATTAATTAATTTTGAAAAATACACCAAATTTAATTCAAAAAATAAATATACCATTCCGCATTCGATTATTATATTTCAGAATAGTGACTAAGGTAGTATACCTATATACTCAAATCATTCTAACATCCACGTAATAATAGTCAGTGTTGGGAAGGAACGCGTTTTTTTTTATAGAATTTATTACGCATATAATATTAAACACACATTATTAATTATTACATACGAGACTCGAGTATATCTAATATAATATGTTAGACGTTTATATTTTATAGAAATTATTTAGTGTTGAGCATCACTATAATATATTAGTTGAAATTTGAAAATAATTAAATGATAATGTACTATCACAGAATATTTTATAGATAATAAATATTCTAGATTTGAGATAGATAACAACTACGAACTAAGATAATGTGCGTGGACTACGAACTAAGATAGTATGGACTGGAAACGACGGATTAATACGTGCAGACAAATTGTTACGGTAAATATCAAGGTGGGGGATTTATGCGATTAAAACGCCACCTAGTTTATAGTTTTAACATTATATTCATATGCAGACTACATGCTACGTTTGTGTGGTATGGCATATGTTCGCTAGGATCGCATGATAGATTATCGCTTAGATTTCCCCACTTACTAATTTCACCGTAACAAAATGTAATCGCACCACTTACACCCGCCTTCCATGTCGTTTCCAGTCCATACTATCTTAGTTCGTGGCGTGGACTTATAGATTACGAAAAACGGAAAAACGGTTCAAAGTGTTCATAATATATTATAATATATATACGATATACCTATTATATATTAAGTATTCTTATATATTCTCCAGTAACGGCTCGTGTTAAGGAGCATAAGCACATGTGCACCGCTTAAAATGTCAGTAAATAATTGTATTGTATTGTAATTAGTAATAATTGTCGTGTCCGTGAATATTATTATTGTACCTACATATTACGCATCGCACCACTATATTGTTGGTTGCTACTGGTAGCCGGTCGTTCGCGGCCATAGATTACATATGGATAGATTTATATATATCACAGACATATAAAACACTAGATAGCTAACTGACGATATTATTTGAAGCCAGCCGCCATATGCATGGTAGTCAATATTTACATAATAACCTTATCAATTAGGTATCTAATATCTATATTACCACATAATATTTTAGGTATAAACATTTCCACATATATAAAAACTCGAGAACCATAAGTCCGACCGAATTCACATATGCACAGTAGGTACCTACTATATTTTATTATACCTACCCATATTATATTTCAAGTCGTTGGACTTTTGCGGTATTTATCAATATTTTTATTAAATATAATTTAATTAATTATTATTAATTAAATGTATTAAATTTACGTATGTTGTGTGAAACCCTTTAAACTCGGGCGAAAACCGAGCAAAGCGAGATTTAAGTTCTTATTAAAATCCGAGAATAGTAAGTTCGATGCATTTTTGAATTACCTATATAAACTTTATCAACCTATATACAATAGAAACACTTTATGTGTGAAAGACATTTATTATAATTATTAGGTATCTTCTAGAAAGCGAACTCCAAATTCCTCCGTAGGTGAAATATTTTTAAAATTAATTACTTAATTAACAGTATTATTTCTCAAAAAACTTATATATACCTAATTAATAATAAATCGTTTAAAAAATGAATTCGAATTACAAAATATTATGTGTTCGAATTTCGAAAGAATGCTTACAAATTTTAACTGACTTTTACACAGATATATAAAATATATAATGTTGATAATAAACAATAACATTGACTACCATGCAAATGGAGTCGACATCAATGTCCCATATGGTGTATAACAAGTTAGCTATCAGATATTACATATTATAGTGGTCTCGATGCTACCACAGCGTTGTCCATTGCGCACACTTGAAAAATGTATATATGATGCGCTGTTTACAGATGTGCAGTTTTATTTTATTCCCTCTCCAGCGAAAAATACACCGTATAAATTATATAGCATGGCGCGAAAAAACTGGTTTGAACCATGACAAAATAACATGGTATGCCAGCAACAGAGTGCAGCGCATGGTGCCTACATCACTCGGTCCACTTATCATAATTATTATTGTTATCTACTACTTATTTTTATTAAATATGTTCAATTTTGTAAACATTAAATTTATTTATTTATTACTATATTGAAAATTATTAAGTGAACCCATTAAAGTCAATGATACATGCATGTATTTAAAAGGGTATGATTTTTATATATTTCTAAAACAATTATTGGAACTTGGTTTTGGTTTTGTAGTGACGAAGTCAAGAAAACATGATAGTAATTTATTCAAAATTCAAACTTTCGTCATTTGTTAATATCTTTTAAATTATGAGCCAATAATTTACAAATTTGTTTGTGAATTATATTGGTAGAAACCAAATCTAAAGGTTTTCACTTGGACGTTGAGATTTTCCAATTAAATTAATGGGTTGCCCATTTAAAAACATGTATATTATAAGTGTGTAAATAGATCACTTAGAACATAGAACTATAGAACACCCAATGATAATTGTACAAATATAAGTTATTCTTGGTACTTAAAATAAATTACTAAATATAACCATATACTTCTTTTGGTTCATATAGAATAATCCTCCGAATTATACGAGTACAAAAGGTAGATTTTCTCTGAATAGTACTAAAAAGTTTAATTGTCCAGCAACTATGGTTATGACTAAATTGAAATATTTTTCAGACTACTCAATTGAAAAGAACTCTAACCGAAGAGTTAAAAACAGGTAGACAGGTAGACTAACATTACAAGTACTGCTATATATGCTAAGCTATTACATTTAGTATGTTTTAAATTTTATAAACAAAAAAACATTATTTAAAAAAATATTTTAATATATTTTAAAAGTAATTAAAAACATTCCAGTGTAAGTATTACTTTTTAATGTTGTGTAATAATGATATATGTTAACTAAACCATTTAACAAAAAGTAGTCGTAATCATAGCAAACAGATTTGTAAACCATTCAGTTAACAAAATTATATGTGTTATCCTTATTTCAATATCACAAATATAACTGATGTTATACAATTTGTGAAAATCGAAAAAAAAAAAATAGTTTTTGAAAAATCATTTTTTTATATATTATATATATGAAAATATATATATGTATATATATTTTTTAAGAATAATGGTTAAACAAAGATAATTTTGTATTCTATATTGTATTTAAAATTTCGGTTCTCTAATTTTGTAATATAATATTATGAATTATGTTATGGCCTATATAAAAATAGTGCGGCGTCTATAAAACATAGGTACCTGCCCTAATATAAAAACCAAATTTTCTGGGTCCAGAGTAGGTTACAAATTTTTTTTTGTGATTACAAATTGTTACATAATAATTAATATAATACCATACCATTTTCAAATTAAAATATTTATTTTTAAAGGGTGGGGGCGACAGGTAACATTATCCTGGCGCCCCCAGTTAAAAAACCAATTTTTTAGAGTCCAGAGTTGGTTACAACATTTTTTTTATGGTTACAAATTGTTACATAATAATTAGCATAATACCATACTATTTTTTACCCAAAATTTCGAAGTGAGGGTGTTAGGGTAACGCACCTGTTCCATCGTGTATTATTAGTCTGATAACAATTATTTTCTTGCGCGTAATTCAAATATTATGGTCGCTCAGGATGACTGGTAGGGATTGTTTAATCTTAAAACTGTAAACCGTTCCTAGAATCATGTACGGTTAGGTATATAGCCGCCCAGCAAATAGTAATGTTCTGTGGTTTTAAACATTAAAATTTAAAATTACCTATTTTTTGTCCATCGTAGCAATTAATTGAATAATCCTACACAGATTTGTTAACAAATCTACTTTTAATAGAGCTTTTACTTTTTAAATATTTTTTCTCATTTATTCCTTAAAACTGTTGTATAAAAATAGTTTTAAGAAAATTTAAAAGAAATTCATGAAACGTTGACTGTCGTTTACACATGTGTGCCTATGCGGGACGCCCTTCAAACGATTGAACGGCAAAAGTTTGAACGTCAAAATCTTGAACAATCAAAACCTTGAACACCAAATTCTTGAAGGTCAAAATATTGAATGTAAATTAATAATTATTATTTATTACTATACTATAATGAATAGCCATAAAAAATACCTAAAATTAAATAAAAATAATTACTTTAAATTAGTATAAAATAAAACCAAAATAATTTTAGAAGTACTTTTGTACTTGTTAATTTGTTTACGAGTTACGACTCTCTGTTCACGAGTTTTAAAAGTTTTTACGATATTTTAAAAATGACGCATGACGTCACAGATTCCATCTCCGAGTCGCGGCGGCAGCCATACACAATACACGGTAATATTATTAATTTAATATGGAATAATGTATTAAGAACTCAATTTATTGACGAAGACCTTATAATATTTATTGAAGAATACTACATAATATTTCAATGTGTATAACTATGTTGCATTTTCGTTCAAAATTACCATAAAATATTATGCATACATTTTGAATATGAATTTTTATAAATTCACAATGTACACTAGATAATTGCAGTTTATCTTCATTTTAGATTCTGAGCGAAGCAAGGAATATATTGGTTTTAAAATTATGTATTTATTTTTATGTCAAAATTTTTTTGTGTACAAAATTTCTACCAGAAAGAGTAGGTACTCCGATCTTTACAAGATTACCCGGTTTCCGGTAGCAAATTTTATTTAGTTGGTACTTAAGAGAAGTCTTTTTCGATAAACGTGTAAAAAAACTATCAAAAAATTAGCATGAAAATCAAAATACACGATTCTGGTAAAATTCTAAACTCTGAAAATATTGATGCTAGACATATGAAATTTTCACCACGAACATATATACGGAAAATATTAATACAAACATTTTTACCTTTTTTTAGGATATTTATAGCAATATGAAAATTTAAAACATTTAATTCATAATAGACTTAATTTCAGTTTTTAAGACCTGAAAATTTAATATAGTGTTACAAATATGCCATTCTAGCTACATACAAAAAAAATTAAAAAATCTATTGTACAATATTTTTTAATAGCCATTTAAATTTTTTTTTTTTTGAATACCCAAATATCTTTTCAACATTTCAGTATGAAATGTGTTCAAATTTTGGAGAAATAATGGATCTATAAACTTGATTATAACAATTTAATTTAATAATAATTGATAACTAGCAATTTTCAATTTTGAGTCATTACTATATTAAATAAAAATTCAACTTTTTTTTTAATATTTATTTTTTAATCAAAAAAATAGTGAAGTCAGAATTTGGCTATCGGACTTGATTTCAAAGTTAAATCAAATTGAAATTTAACAATTTTATCAATTCGTTTAAGAAATATATTGTTTTATATTTAGTATTACATAGTCTGGTGGAACATGATTGTGTTGTCATGCACGGTGTTATAGGTTCGAATCCCTTTGCTTCTAAATAATTTTTTGCCCTTTTTTAAACTCTTTTTGTTCATTATATATATATATATATATATATATTAGTATAATATGCAGTAATTGTTAAGTATATCCACCAAAGCTTCGCTCAGATTCGTTTTTTAGAATTTAATTTAATTCAATATAACCATTATCATTATCCTACTCAACGTGCGAAGTGTTTCTCGGCTTTTTACTTATTTTACTACATTTATCTTATCTGCCCCTGTATAGAAGGATAGTAGAATACCTCCATGGTTACCTCATGCCTATCATAGAATGCGACTAATTTAGGTTGCGTCAGGTCGACAGCCGGCGTAAAACTTGTCAAAAAAGTATGAGGAGTCCTAAATAAATATAGGCGAGTTTTCCCATCTTGGATATTGGCGGGAAAAACAAGTGAGAGGAAATTACGTAGTTAGGCGTGGAGATAGCCTAAGGGATAAGGTGACCAGTACCAGCCTGACAGCGATTCTGGAAGCTGTTACAGGGATTCTTTATAACTCCGAAAATATTGATGCTAGAGACATGACATTTTCACCACAATGTATAAAATGTGTATTTATATCCAAATATGTAAATATATGTAAAATTTAATTAGTATCAATTTAATCAAAAATTCATGAAATGGATTTATATCTTACCAAAATTCGGTTATTAATGTTAGATAAAAGTTGTGATTACAATAAAGTCTGTTCTCTAGTTACGAGTTTATTGATTTGATTACCAGGGAGACTGTTATTATTCGTTTTGTTTTATAATATTTTTTTATATTTTAGAAACCAGAAATTCAGCACGCTCGCTGAGTGGGCTTTCCTAACTTGTTTAGACTATTTCAGGTTCCTTGAAATAATTAATAGGATTGACCTATTTCAGCACAATGGTGTAATCAGAAATGTTTCATAGAGATGGGGAGAAGGGATATAATTAACTTTAAGGTTTCTAAATAAAAGTTTAGATATCTTATATCCCCGGTATATAGTGACAAGTTTGTTGATTTGGTTACCAGCGGGTGGGTAGATAGATATTATTCGTTTTATATTAAACGTATACTATACATTAGAGATCAGTCCGATTTCGGGCCGGACCAGACCGGACCGGAATCCGGGTTTAGTGCGGGTTGGTACGGTCCTGGTTAACATGTATTATTTTCCTTAGTATGGTCTGGTCTGGATTATACATTATATAATATAATGGGTCTGACTTAAATCCGGACCGGAATATAGATTTAATTTTCTTATTATTCATATTTAATAATTCCATTTTAAAAACGGTTTATTAATGTTATTTGTCAACCCACATGGAAGATGGCAAAATGTAATCGATTACCTATAGAGTTATTTAAATAATAATATTTTATATTTCTTATCTCAAATATAATATAACCTACTATATTATATAATTATAATCATTAATCTGATTTTCTGAATTTTTTATGTCTCCTGTTTTTCTGTTTTTCTTCGAACTCGTTCATGACGACAACATCTTTACGAGTAGGTAAGTTTAATATAATATATTCTATACGTAATTAAAAGTAAATTATTATTATTATTTTTTAGATTATTATATAATATTAATATTTATTATTATTACTTCCTGAACTCACGTATTTATCAAAAAATGTCAATATACGTATATTGATTCAACCTACCTAACAGACGGTTAAAGATATATTTATAAAATTCAAAATGTTTTTGAACATTAATTTTGAAAATTTTTAATTTTAATTTTGGGAATATTGTTCCAGTTCGATCTGGTCTGGGTTTTTAATAACGGTCTTTGGCCCGGGCTAGATTTTAAATATCTACTTAAATTTGGTATAGGTTGGTCCGGGTTTTAAAATATGTTGTTTGTCTTGGTCTGGATTGATCCGAGTTGAAAAAATATTATCCTACCTATTTGGCCTAGTCCGGGAAATTTTTCTTTTAATTTTTTGGTTTGGTCCTGTCTCATATAATTAGGACCGGACTGATCTCTACTATACATCCGTCTGTTTTTACAATTCATTTTTGTGGTTATCAATAGCAATATTTTCAATTTGTATTTGTATATTTTTGGTGTAGATATATACCTGTACATTTATACATACGTACTACGTAAAATTTTGATTAAAATACGTTTAGAAACCGGGAATTTAACACGCTCGCAGAATGGGCTTTCTGAATTTGTTTTATTAATATAGATTATGTATTAATATACCTAAAACTATATACACTTTAATAAAATGATCATTATATATTATTGTTATTAATTATGAAATACATGTAATATACGAAGTTATAAAGTGATGATCTGATATTTAGACTTAAAAAACACAATATATAGCCATCCGTTATATACTATCAGATAGTTGTATACAATAAATAGCAATACAGCATCTTCACTTTGTCCAAAACTAAAAGGAAAAATCACATTGGAAGATATACCTACATAACTGACTGACATATAATGAAAAAAATTCAGTCTAAAAATAATATCAATTATAATTTTAATAAAGTGAAATTTATAATAAAAAATAAAGTTGTTTTTGTATAACTTTATTGATATGCGTATACTATATATATACTTTTTTTTACATAATTTTAGATGATATATAACAGTGGTTGGTTAGGTTAGGCTAGGTTAATATATTTTATTATTAATGTATATTATTATATTATTTATACGCATAAAAGACAAAGAAATAATTAATAACCAAAAATATTGGACACAATAAATTAAAATGTACCTATATTAGTTTTAATTAATTAAATATTTAATAATAGAATAAATACAATATTAGTGTAATAATAATTAATAATAATATATAAAATATTATAAATTATAATAACATATAATTCAACATACATGCATATTACCTATTAGACCACTTTGAAACTTTTGTAAGTAAAAAACCTCCCCAAAATATGTAAATTATATGACGTTTATAAATTATGTTTGTTGTTCTCGTATACGAAAATGGCAAACACATCCCGGGAATACTGCGCACGTGCACTACTACGCGGTCACGTAATTTTCTCGTACAGGGGAAACAAAATTACGGGTCGCAGAAACTCTAATATCTACCGATCGTCCCCGTCCAACCAAGACGTTCATTCCGAATATGCGTATATATTATCTGTCGATATACATAACGGAGTCGTCCGTTATCTGAATTTATAATTCAGAAGTTTAAGAAATTTTACACTTTATTATCGATTCTGTAGCTTAATGGGAGGGAGAATGAACTTTCGATAAGGGCAGTGGCGCCCACATAGATTACCAAGTAATGCAACTGCATGTGTTCTCAAGGAGGGTAGGGTAGTTTCTGGGTTACTAAATATTTTAAGAAATCTAATTTATAGTATGGTATATATATATACAGTTTAATCATTTTTATACTATGGATATTATTGCATAGATAAGAAAGAAATAAATGGCAGCTACGTCATAATAATTGGAACCGAATACTGATAATATTAAACTAAATAATAGGTATATATTTAATCAGATATATTACTTATAGTTATTTATTTTTAATCCTGCTAATTTATTTATTTATTTTACTACATTTTAAAATAAAATATAAAAATTTAACTTGAACATTCAAAGTGTGTAGAGTTAATAATACTCCCTGCCCAAACGCAAACACTTTCAAATTTATCGTAACCTCATTATTTTAAATAAATAAATTTTCGAGTTCTTTTGAGTGGGTATCGGGATATAATTTAATACAAAATGTATTATGAGATTACAAATTATAAAATTTTGGTTATAAATTGTAACAAATCAATAGGAATATAATACAATTGAAACAACGTGGATAATGTGAGCAGATGCAAAATTGCCCAATCCCTCATAGATAAATTTGTTTTAAGTTTGAAACGATGATGTTACAAATAGTTACAAATTTAAAAAATGAGGGCACAAAAAATTACGTTTGGATCAGAAACTAATTTTACACACATAAACTTTTGATATCATGGACCTTCTCTCCACCCTATTAAACTACCATTACTAGTAGAAGCACAAAACAGAATGATTTTTAAAAAAAAATATGCATTTCTTTAGTAAAAGTAGGTGGGTGGGTATAAATATAATTAGCTGCGTGTGCTCTTGAAAAACCTCTGTGCGCCACTGCCACCACGATGTGAAATCGCCAGTCTTTTTTTTGCGAAACAATAGGTTATATTTTATCGCGGGATATCACACTCGCTCGTTTTGTGATATGGACATTGGACACGATACTCGAGATATCGTTTTTACAACTACCTACCGTATATTAAGGAGTATTATATAGGCAATTTTTATTCTTTCGCTAGACAGCTTTGTGCTTGTGTGAATCATAAACGATCATTATAGTGTTAGTAAACCGTATCAAAATCATACGGGGAGCTTTTACACGCACCCGCGTGCACATGTCAGCAATCTTTTTCGTACGGTAAAATACGATTGGGCACGTTTGTACTTTTTATACGTACGATTACGAGCACAATTTTTTGTTCGACGTTGCACATAATTGTTTTACATCAATTTTGTAACCACGAAAAAATTTATATTTTTCACCCAAATAGACGATTCTGATTCCATCAGAATGTCAAAATGCGTACTCTAATAATGAAATTTGAAATATTAATATATTCCTCATAACTTTCTTGCAGTATCGTACCAAGAATGTCTTGAACATTATTTCTAGTCAATTAAATATTTGTGTTGAAAATGAAGCATATTTTCCAATACTTAAACCACTTATTATTACAATAAAAAATGAAAAATATTCCGGGTACGATACCTCAAGCAACTTCTGAAGAATACAAAAATGTCTTGAAAATTTATATCGGAGTAAACATCGTTTCGATCTGGTGGAATTAGAAATAGTCATTTTTTACATAATATACGAGTTGCGAGGCCCATTTGGAATGCAGTATACTCATATAGTATATAAAAGAAGAGAAAAGAAAAATTTTAATTTTTAATGCTACATTAATTAATTTACTGTATTTTTAAAACTTGTACAGTGAAACACCAGGTACATTTTTAATATAAAGTTGAAGCTTCTATCGTTATTATTATTCGATTAAAAATAATTTTTTGGTTATTTTATAGGTAATTTTCTCTCACATCATTCAAGCTCAAAGAAAATGCTCGTCAAATCTAAGACCAATATTTTGAAAATGGTAACTAACTGAATTTACTAGGCAATTTTTTTTAAATTTCAAAGCATATGTATATAGATTTTTTTTAAATTTACGGTAGGTATTTGATATGTGTTGATTTTTGTAAATTTAAAATTGTTAACATTAGAAATATTAATATACCAACATTTCAATTCTGTTGTTTCCAATCGAAATCTATTACATTTATTCAATGTACACTTAACATTATTAGTAATTTACATTCACTACAAATCGAATTAATTTGGAAGGTATAACAAAATAATTGAGGCATGGTTTTGCACGCCAAAACGCCAAAATCGAAAAAATCGTTTTTGATCAATTCTTATGTATAATTTCAAGCTGAAATGAATATTTACATTACGGTTTTTAAAACATTACTAATTCAAAAAGTTCGGGGGGTTTTGCAAACCCTGACAAATCCGTTAGATTTTTCAAAACCGTACAAATCCAAGTACAAAAATACATAATTTGCAAAAACTTTCAACTTTTAAAAGGTTTCTTGAAACGGATGATAGCACAATATTCATCATTTGGATGACATGAATCAAATTACTTCAGTAAATATTAATATTTTGTTTAAAAAAAATAATGTTTTTCATCAAATGAATTACATAGAACCTAAGCGTCTTTTTCGATTTCTGAAAATGTATCATTTTAGGGATGATTCAGGGGCGGTTCATGATAAACGCTGAGGGGGGAGGGTGGAAAAAAGTGTTTTTTCATTTATATTTTATACATACACTTTACATTAGGTTTCAAAATATAAAATTAGACAACTTATATCCTCGATAATTTTTGGCCGTTATTTTAGATTCTGAGCATAGCGAAGAAGCTAGTGGTTTTATAATGATTAATTAATACAAAAATTCGTAAGGAAGAACTATCAAAAAATGATGAAAAATGGGCGAAAATACGTTTTCGTCAAATCGAGATTTTTCATTTCTTTGTAATTTCGAAAATAATGACTTTAAAATCTTAAAATTTACCTGAAATATTAAATTTAGTAATATATTCACATTCATTAAATTTTTTTGCCATTTTTGGCTATTTATAGACATTATAGATTTTGAGGTCTTAAAATCCAAAAAGGGTAATTTTGGATTTTAAGACCTGAAATTTTTATTCAACTTTATATATACGTTACTCTAATTAAATTTAAAATACTCAAAAATCTGTAGTCACGATTTTTTTATAGTCATTTAAATTTTTTGAAAAAAACTATAAATTTTGAGGTATTTAGAGTCCAAATAGTTGGTAAAATGAGATTAAAAGACCGGAAAAAATTGTAAATAACGTTTGTCGTGCATTAATTTAATTAAATTTAAAAAATTGACGGAAAAAAAGTGATGTTTATTTTTCTTTTTTCTTTTTCTCTGTTGCAAACAAATATCAACAAATTTTCTACCAGATGGAGTACTTACTCTTTACAAGCTTATTCTGTTTCCGGTAGCAAATTGTATATAATTGGTACACTGAAGAAATCATTTTTCGATTTTCTCAATTGTTTTCTAATGTGTAAGAAAAAACTACCTAAAAATGATGAAAAACGGTAAAATACGATTTTGTCAAATCGAGATTTTTCATTTCTTCGGATATCAAAAATCAGTACAAGCTATAGAGATAAATAACAACTATTTGTTATCTACCTTAATACCAGTGGCTTAGGCAAAACATTGGAATCATATTTATTTATTTTAAATAATTCATTATAGACCATAGTCATATATATTAAAATAATGTAACTAATAAAGATTTAAAAAAAAGGTTTAAGGGGGAGGCAATCTACCTATCACCCCCTCCCCATATAACCACCATTGTGATATGTATAGTTTTACAAAACCGCACCATAATTATTATCATAGGATAGAGTTATAATTTACCTAATATATATATATAGGTATTAAAGATCAAATTAAAAAAAAAATCTGGTCAGTTAGGGCTGATAGTATTTTAATCTGTCGGGTAAGATACTGCAGGTGGTGGATAGGTATATTGAGTTTGAAAGGAATAATAAAAAATGTCTATCTATTAAACGATTTTGAGCGGAGCTTCTGTATAATCATTTTTAAAAAAAAAAACAGATAACCATGACAATTTTATTTGTTATTTTGATATTTCCTCTATATTTATGAAATTTTCAATTATAAAAGGTAGTCTTTTTACGCATAAGGAAACTATTAGAAACTCCGAAAAAAAAACTTTACAAAGTACCAACTAGAACCAAATTTCTATTGAAAAAAAGCTCTTCACTCCAAAATTTGCTCACAGAAAAATATATAAATATACATAATTTTAACCTATACCACTTAATCAAGTAAATTATGATTTTTCGAGGAAGTTATAACCGTTATAAACCATTGGGTAAATATATTTATTTATTGAATATTTAAATTTTTAGTACCTAAGTATGCGATTCGTATTCAAATCCCACTACAATCAATAACAAAATCATAAAAATTGTTGTTTTAAAACCCAACAATCAAAATAGTATAAATATCTCACCAACTGCAACGGTTTATTGCATTGCGAATAATGTGAAATATTCTATTAAAATAAATTGCGTAGTATAGTGACTAGACGTACTTTTTTTCGTAGGACAGTACTCTTTCTTATTGAATCGTCTTAGTGCCCATAATAATAGTGTTAAGTACATGAAATCGCAATAATAAATGATTGCGGCGGCTTCCCGAGGAGCCGTCGGTTAAAAACGAAAAGAAAAAGTACATGAAATTGTACCTACTATTTTTTTAAATTTTTTTATTTTTTTTTTAAATATCGTTTAATACATATTACCCATACATTTTTATTTTTTATGATTTTATTATTTACATTTTATGGTTTGACCTAATACATATTAGTACAGGATAATGTTTTGCCACTTTGGGATGAACCACAATATAGTAATATTATAATGCATTTGTATGTACTTTATTACTGTATACACTGAGTATTTTTACCTTTAAAAGTTAATTTATTTTCAGTTTCAAAGTATTTTCACCATAAATACACCAATGGTGTATTTGACCTGTGACCATGGATAATTTTAATGTATTGAATACATATTAATTTTCTTATATACAGAATCAAAAATGTTTTACAGTCAATTATTACCTATTTTACGAGTTATAAGAGAGGGGCGAATGCCTCTATCATCACACCTCAAATACGCACTTTAAAAACACACCCCTAATAAATTGACCCTATAATGAAATTATTCCAAATATTCAGTTTTTTCTAGAGGATTGAAAGAGAAATAATAGAGTAATCAAATAAAAAAAATTAAAAAAAAACTTGTAAAAATAGTTTTTACTATTTTTTTACTATACCTCAAGCGATCATTTTTTTTTTTTTTGTGATAAATGAAGATATATTTTAAAATGTCTATTTTTTGGGATTTTTATATCTAGTCACCATAAATATAGGTACCGTATAAATTTAGTTTGGTTCTGTAAAATAAAAACGATCATATGTATTATATTTTTTTTGTTAAACAATAAAATTATTAAACTCTATGAATAGTAATTAATTTATTAGTTTAAGAACTAAGTTAACTTTGAATAATGTCTGTGGTTTAAATTAAAACGATGACACATATTTTGGGAACATCTGCAATACAGGATAGGTATACATTTTTAGTTTTTTTTTTTTTTTTTTTTTTGGAGGGAGGGAGGGAGGGAGGGAGATTTATAAAAATATTTAAGAATACCTATAGATTCTATATAGGTACCTATAATTCGCCAATACTTATCGATAATTTGTTCAGTAGTATTAATTTTGGGAGTTTTGATCAGCTTTTCTATACCAGTTGTTGGTCACGCCTATCGACCTATATGGATTCGTCGAACAGACTGTCGGCATATATTTATTTATCGAAGTAAAATTATATTTTAAAATTTCAAAACAAAGTAAACACTGACATGGCTTACGAGTACATATAACTACAAATAATGTGTAATAATGTACCTATGTATATAATGTATATTATACAGTTTACTTAATGAAAAAAATCATTGATAATTTTACAACTGAAAATTCGACATAACACATAAAATAACCAGAAGTTGAGTGTGTTATTAATCTTATCAAATATTGTATGTGATGTGTATAAATAAAAAAATATGGGTAAGTTAATAGAAAAAATTAACTTAAATTAGTTAAGTTTAACTAATTTAAAAATAACCTTCAGTTATAACTTAATAATCAAGAAATATAATTTCTAAGTTGTTATGTTTAATGTTAAAATGAAAAAAAAATATATTAATTCAGTTTAGAAAAAGTTAATTTTTTTCCAAAATTATCCTTTAAAGTAAATCAAAAAGTGTAATAAATTTTCTCACATTTTACTTTTAACGAACTTGTGAAAATCTTTCACACCCTATATCTAATTATATTAAACATGATCAGGATGAGTTATGTGAAAATTAACTGTAAAAAAATAAGTTAATACAATGCAAATTTAAACTAGTTTCAAGTTAAACAATTAACGGCAAAAATAAATAACTATTAAAAAAATGGGTACTTATTAACATAACTTTAACTTTTTAAGTAGTTAATACCCAAATAAATCACAAGGTTGTTGTAAATTTAAGTTTTAAAAAAATTTTAATTAATTAAGTAATTCAAAAAATGTAATACTCTTATAAAAATAAAAATAATTATATATTATAAAAAATAACAGTATAATATACAAGCAAAATTAATATAATATATGTAATATACCTATGTAATATATTATATTATAAAATAATAATATATAAAAGGAAAAGGTGCCTAGAGTTAGAGTATTGGTAAAAAAATTATAGATAACAATTAGTTACCACAATAATAAGTCATCATTAGTTAAACCTAATAATCACAGGTTAAACCGATAATGACTTATGGTTGAAATTAGTTGTTATCTATAATCCTTTTACAAATACTTTTTTTTATAACACCTGTATATAATATTTTAATTTAATATTTAAAAATCATAAGACAATACATTGTCATAAAGCTGGTATTATTAAAAAAACAAACCAAAATGTTAATACGAATTATATATAAATATAAATATTTAACAAAACAAAAATATTTTATAATTTAAAATAATGATTTTATACTAATATTATCAATTTTAATATCAACCAAGTAAAAATTTAACATATTATTCATAAGTTAAGTTAAATTAACCCAAAATCCTTCAGTTATAAAAGTTATTAGTTAAGAAAAAAAATTTCAACTAATTGAATTTAAAGTAGGGTTGACATATGGCCCGGTGTCCCGAAAAAGACTTTGGGGATAGCCAATTGTCCCAGAATCTAAATTTAATATTTAATATTAACATTTTTTATTTTTTTTTTTAGAGAAAAATATTTTGTAAATAATACAATTGACAAAAGCACATCTATTTTCACATAGACATGGACATTATATACACTTACTCCAAAATATGCAGTTATTATTTGGAATTATATAAAAAAACATTTTAACAACTTTTATAAATTGAATTTCAATCGACAAAAATAATTTTTTCGAACAATTTAAAATATTTAAAAAATTGTTTAAAGAACAAAATGTCAAATGCAAAATCGTCACTTGCAAGGATCGTTGGTTATCACTTATTATCTTTTATACATTTTAATGAACTTCATATAAAAGCAATATAGATAGACGTCGATTTTTTTTTTTTTTTTTTTTACTTAGCCTGCTCAAATATAGCAGTGGAGCACGTGTACTCATTGATGAATATTGAGTACTATAAAATTGACAGTTTAGAAGTTACTGATAACATTTTACATATTTACAGTAGTTAGTAGAGACCCAATAATAATAACAGAATAATATTATATCAAATTAAATTTTGAAAACTACCTATATTAAATTTTCGAGATAATGTTCAAAAAATAAAAAAATAAAAACGAACTCCTTAAAGAATTTTCCTGACAAAAATATTTGAACAAAAAATAGGATCACGTGTCCAATTAAATCAAGTTTTTACGTTGAAAAATTTATAACAGAAAAAAGATCATATTATATAATATATAATATATAAAATAGTATAATTATTACTTTTTTAAACTGAGTTCAGTTAATTTTTTTCCGTTTAAACTTTAAACTCAACGAATTAAAATTCACTAAATTAACTAAACTTATTTGAGTTAGTTTTAGATTCTGATCTTAGAAAAAAATATCTATTGGTCTTATAATAATGTGTTTTTTCATTTATAATTTTTTATGTATGTATTGTTTACTTTTACGCTTTTTTGGGTAGAGTAGATATGTGTTTTCGAGTAAAGAACTTTCTGTTAATAAATGATTCTGATTTTTTTTTTTATTATTATTTTTTATTATTTTTTTTTTCCCACTAGTTTTCTTTAGCATAGAGAAAAACCACAAAAAAATGACAAGAAAATTGTTATAAATTGGAAAATTATAATGTCAAAATCTTGAAATATACACCAAATATTTACTAAAACACTATATTGACGTGGTAAAATTATCGAAAATGTTTACCACATAACAGTAATTTTTATACAATGTTGACATTTAATAAATTTTTTTTATGCATAGTATTCACTATTTTAAGTAAGAGTCAAAATGAAAATATTACTGATTATAAATTCACTGTGGTAAGTATTTAAAAAAGTCAATTTACGATTTTCTCGGTAGTTTTCTTAAGCATATGAAGGAAAATCATCGAAAATAATTGGAAATTATTTATCATTGCTTTCAAATGCGATACATCTACTGCCTGCAACATCCTATCCGACGAGTGAAGTGCTTACATCCTCTATTGACTGGTTATTTTTTAATTTACCTTGTATTTTTTTTGTTTTTTTAAATTAATTCAATAAATTATAAATATAGGTTGATTTCTACGTTTAGTTAAACAGTCCTAAACGCATATTATCGCATTGACCGAGGTCTTATTTAAGGGGCAATGTTTTAATTTTCTAAATTTTTTTTGAAATTTTTAAATATACCATTTCGTTACACTTACCGGGATAGGTACATGCAGCCCGTGAAAATAATATATAATAATATCATGTCGAACAGTGGTTATTAGTTTACTTATATAACTGCGTATCGTACCAATAAAACGTATTAACTGCACAGTAATTTCAAAAAATAAAAATTCCGCGGTTTATTCGTGTGTCGAAAGTCTATTATTTGGACATAAGTAAACACGACTACCTATATTATGTTTTAAAACTTGTAGATATAGATAGGTACCTACTAGGTACCCATATGTAAATACAATAATATACTACACATAATATGAGTACCTATATGACACACGCTTTTTTTTTTTTTTTTTTTTTAATTGTACAAGTGTTTGAAAACACATTTCGAATACATCACTTCCGATGTGGGTTACCGAAATCTGTAATTAAATATTATATATTTATAGGATGCGTGGACACTGAGTAAAAAGGTTCTAAATCACTAATGTTCGAAAATGTACTTTTTTTATGTCCATTTCTTTTTTTTTCCCATAGACTACCTACCTATATTTTTAAATTAGAATAAACTAATTCACATCATTATTGATTGAATTACAGAGAATCGAAATTTTCTAAATAAAATTTAAAGTATGAATTATAAATATTGGAAATTTCTCTTCTGAACAATTTCAAAATATCGAGATACAACCTTTTTACTCTCGTCCCGGGGTTTATAGATTCCATCTAAATAGTACGATTTTGCCAATTATTTACTTTATACTAAACTGTAACACTATCGTGAGTATAGCCTAAATAAAAAATTAAAAACTCAAATCTTTTATAGTTTTTTTTATTGAAAAATGAAAAAGTGAACTTTTTTATCCAAATTAGGTTAATACTTTTTCCATTTTAAAAATGAAAAATATTTTTCGTTAATAATAACTATTATTTTTTTTTCTGGTTACACAATATACTGTCATGGCATACATTTTAACTAGGTATTCTAAATGAATGGTTAATTTAATCAAACTTATTTTAATATATGTATTTTAGTCAGCTTGCCCACCCTTGATATTATGAACATTATATTTAGTAATCGATGACAGTATTGACCTATGCTCATTAAGTGTTTGAAAAATAAAAACGAAGTTGAATTAATTAAAGCTAGTTGCTTTTATTTGTATCAAATTCAAACTTAATATAAGTTACCTACTTTTGATATATATAATTGACGAGGTATCCAAGTTAATTTTTTAAAATAATTAAATAACAAATACATTTCTACATTAAAATTAAAAGAAAAATTTAGGTATTCATTATTTCATAATTTTATAGGAAAGTGAGATATAATTTATTTTAAAGGAAATTGTTTATTTTAAATGATATTTTTCTGAAAAATACATTAAAAACATAATTTAATATATATATATATGAAATAATACCAACTCGAGCTAATAAGAGTAATGTGGTGGATCTTGAAGTTGGAACTACGGAATCATATGGCTCAGGAAAAATATCCTATTATTTCATGTGTATTGGCGAAACACTTGGTATATCATTCGAATCTGATACGGACGAATACGAATTCGTAGATATTGTGTATCATACAAAATTAATTTTTTGAAAACAATTTTATTTTTAATTTATAAAAAATGTATGTAAAAAAGAAATAAAACGAAAATTTAAATTTAAGGCTTCTAGTCGTCGTCACTACACACAACCAGTGGCATATAGGTATACAAGAGGGTTTAGTGCGTATATCCCCTCCCCCGCTCTTATCATGTGTATAATATTATAATTCGTCACCTGAGAATGAAAAGGTTCTAAATCAATATTTTCGAAAAATCACATTTTTACACATAACGATTTTTATATTTTTTCTTCGTCTATTAATTTTGGAATTGTTTTAATACGATAATTGTTGATAAAAATATAGAGTATATTAAAGTTTTGACTCGAACAAAATGATTAGTTATTTTTAACTTTAAAAATAGCCTCCTGAACGATTCGTTATTTTGACATAGAACTAACTAATTAACTAATTAATATGAGTTTATGAATTATCGGGTTAGATATTAGTGTTGTAAATATCAAATTCTGAAACTTTTTTTTCGCGGTTCGCGAACCCTGTGGAAACTTGACCTCGTTTATTTCCCCCATCCCCCTTCAAATTTTGGAAAATTTCTACGTACACCGCGGCAGATAGATGAGTGTGGTTCAAGGTGTTAAACATTAAAATAAACCTGTACACGTTACAAAAAAAAAACCGTTATAAAATCACAATGTATTATCTGTACAAACTATATACCTACGTGTATATTATGTCGTATACATTAAAATATAAAACAAGAGCCGAAAAGAGTGGACTATTTTGTATTTTGTCAGAATATAATATATAATATAATATGTAATACCTAGTAGTATATACTAAAACTGTGTCCTATATATAATATAGATTCATTAGGGCCTCTTGTAATTTGTCGATTGTTAAAATATATTTAAGCGTGTCGTATTATGTTCACAATTGTCTCTCATTGTCGCTCGGTGGAACTCTCTTTGTTAAATTATTTTGTAAAATGTTCGTAACGAAAAAGGCTGGGTCTCCGTACACCCAGTAAGGTATCTATATTTACACCTATATCGTGTGTATGTGTACATTTTTGGTGTATGTGTGTACGAGTAACGTATTATAGTTGGTATATGTGTATCCATGAAAATTCTACATAATATGTATATATTTATTCGTGTTCGTTATTTCCTTGCCTATACATACTGTATACAGAGTGTTTTTTTCTACATCATGAGTATAAATTATTTTCGTAAAGTCATTTGTTTACATACCTATTATTACGTAGGTAATTCTATATTTTTACATAGTTCAAAAAGAAATGTCATTTTTCACGTCTATAATATTTGTCGTATTTAAAAAATCAAAACCCGAGAATTCTGATGAAAATATATTCTTGAAGAATTTATGATGTATATCATAGCTAGGTTGCCTTATGAAAACTGAATATTGACATAATTTTAACAAAGACAAGAAAGGGGAATAACAATGTTTAAATTATGAACAATAAAGAATTGAGGAGTGTATTGAACCATTCGCTTGGAAATAAATGCTGATAATTACTTCACTTCTCCAAGACGAACAAGTGTAAGCCCATATATTGTGTAATCAAAGATAACACTATAGAATATAACCCGAGTAGTTTTCAAATTCTCTCAAACTTTGTTTTATTTATTTATTTTGATAACAAAATTACGTTCATGTGTGCAAAACCCATATTAATAGGTACTCAGATTCAAATAATAAATTATAAAATACAGTTTTTTTTAAGAGTTTGTATCGAAAACCATCAAATATGTGCTAAAAAGCAAAAATTTACCTATATATCTCTTATATATCTATTTATATCTATGACTAACACTAAAAATAATAAATTTACGATTTACACAAACTCAAAGACGTCTAGCGAAAGAATAAGAAATTGCCTATATAATACTCCTTAATGTAGGTAATCGCGAGAACCCTTTATATCAACAGTAAACAATAAAATATTCTATAGAGAATAATATGATACTTAAGTTTACTAATGTTTACTTAAGTGTAAATAAAAGTATATAGTTCTCTATTAATATAAAATATTGTAGTACTTACACTACTATATGGAAAATTGTATAACGAAATCTTTTAAATTGAAACAATTAAAGAGTAAAATTATAAATTAGACAATGTATTAATGGTGAACCCCCATGTTCTTATATACTTTTCTTATATTTCTATACTTGGAGTATATTTAATTTGGAACGCTATTTTTAAATGTCTTATTAAACTCCACTACCTACTTTATTTTTTCCAATTCAAGCACTACTCGTATATTATATATATATATATTATAAACTTAAATATATATAATAAGAAAAAAAAGATGCGGCCGATGTATCAAGTATATTTTTAAGTTAAATTTAATAAATCATATTAAATTAAAATCAAATATATCTGTTATAATTTCTGATTTTTTCCGTTTTGTTGTAGACTCCTATAATAAATATACAGCGTACACCCGGATTCGTACAGGTTGGATTAAATGGTATTTCCCTATTTTTCCTATTTGGGCTAGATGTTGAATAAAAAGTTTAACTAACTTCCCCTTAAAAGACGATTAAAATCTCAAAAAATCGTCCATTAGTAGACGTCTATATCATTAAAGGAATAATATTCTCTGAAAATGTCTGCTTTCGATGATCAGTAGTTTGGGCTGGGCGTTGATGAGTCTGACAGTTGAGATTTGAATATATTGTTATATAGATTAACAATTAAAATATAGTGTATACCATATATACCATATAATAGGTATATAGGTATATTATCTTTTTAACAGAGAAAATAAATTAAATCTTTAGAAAATGTGTATTTAAATTTGATACTATTTAATAGCTAGGTACCTAATATAATAATAATAGACAATAGTAATATATACTACTTAATACCTATCTAAATAACTTAACTGCAGTTAGGTATTTGGACAATTTGTCTACAAATAAATCTTGACCAGTATTTTTGGTTATTATTACATTATTCAATATAAATATACAATTATTGCATATAGAAATAATTTCATTTAAATTATTTTAATGGTAAAATTGTGATAATTAACTTGACGCGTATTAAAAATCAATGTAGTTAAACAGGTGCCGAAACACACTCTAGAATACTGATATACCCCGATCGGTACAAAGTATAATCTTGCATTTTACATGATATTTTTATAGCCTGTCGGTATTATAATATTAAAAATTTCATAAAATTGAATAATAGTTCTAGCTAGAAGTAGGTACCTACGTACTTATTTCGTTTGGTTTATAGTAAATTATTTTGAATTTGATAAATCGTGATAAATTTACAATCACATTATATTTTGTACAAAAATCTAACGATTTGATTTTCAAACGAGAAACTAATTTTATGAAACAACTCAAGTTTAGCGAAAATTATAAAAACAATATTTGGAAATAAAAATACGGACTTACGGTCGAAACTAGTTATTGATTATTACTTATAATCTTTTTTTTTTTTATACTGTCAGCGCATATACTTATTTTATATATAATTTTTTATAATATAATATATTAAATAATTCATATGGTAGTTTTTATTAATAAAATAATATTCAGCATTTACTGTGGTACTATAATGCTTTTCTATGTACTTATAATACGCATAGAAACAGTAGGAGCACAACATTTAAGTATAGGTATTATTATTATTATTTTTCCGGACTTTTTTTCGTGTTCGAATCATTTTTTCTCGGACTTTTTTATCGTACTTTTTTACCGTTTACCGGATTTTATATGTAAATCAAAAGCGTCTTTACGGGCGAAATTTACGGCGCATACTCCACAGACAGCTATTTTTTCTAACTGTTAGAAAATGTACACACACACACACACAAAATCAAAACCTACCAAAACAGATGAACGAACGAAACACGTAAACTGATTTCAACGAAAAATGAGAAATGAGAACAAAAACACGACGGCACAGTTTGGTGTGCAACGGGGGAAAGGAGGATTTTGGGGGATTTTGGATCTCCTCTTTGGCTTGGTCTTTTTTTATGGAAATATATAGTAAAATGGAAAAATATAAGCCAAAGGGAGGAATAACATATATATATTTCCATAAAAAGTAATAAAAAGCCCAAGCTCAAGGGAGATCTATATAATATATATTATAATTTTTAATGTATATATTACACAGTGTTTCCGAAATTAATACACAAACTTTGTACATGCATACTCACTCAGTGAAGTGACTCAATGACGAAAGTTTTTTTCTATCTTTAAAACCTAAGTTTTTTTTTTAATTTTCGAACTTTTGACACTCAGTGATGTTTCCATGATGAAAAAAGTGATGTGACATCTAGATTCATATGAGAAATTTGCACCACAAATATTATGGTATAATTTATTTATTAACGTCTAACATACCTAGTTAATTAACAGGGTTTTAAAAAAAATTGGCTTTTTTACATTTATTCTTAAAATATTGGATGTACATATAAATATATATATATATATATAATATTAATACATATATGGCAATACATGTGTAAATAGTTCATGTAAATCAATAAAAATAACTTTATAATATTTCATGCAAATGTCTCATATGAATCGAAAAGTCACATCACTTTTTTCGACATATAGCGACATCAAGCGACACTGAGTGTGGAAATGTTGGAAAATGGATGAAAATGAGAGAAAATTGGAAATATCATGGTGTATTTATTTTTACATTTATATCAAAATAAATTAATAAAAATTCAAAAACTTATGTTTTAAAGGTAGAAAAAAAAATTTCAAAACTTTCGTCATTGGGTCACTCTACTAAGTACCTACCCATGTGCACGAATTTTGTATATTCATTTCAAAAACACCCTGTATATTTAAATGTAAATAATATAAACATACTATGTGCGCTTTTTCAGAAAAATACGCTGGCACCAATACATGCCGACCCATGTTTAGGTATACTATAAAAAAACACATTTATGTTCAAATATGGCTTGCTAAAATATGTAGCTATATACACGTACCGCACCAAAACATGATAGCTCCTATTCACAATTAGTTTAAGCACATAAAAACGCGTAAAAAATTATTTTCATTTTTCACACATTTTTTTGGGGGACCCAAAATTCTAGAATAAGATTGGACGCTCGACAATTAATTCTTTAAATATTTATAAAATTCCACCCGGATGGTAGATCAAAATTCGAATGTAATTCGAATCTTTGTTTATCATTAAACAAGAGCCTAATATTATATGTGTATAAGATTATATTATACTGCAAAGAGTCAAAACGGGTTTGAACCGTTTTAAATCCGAAGCCTGAAAAAATTAAAACAATTTTTAACCCCGTATTAGAAACCCAGGAACAATTTTAATCATTTTTTAACCTGAAAAATAAAATCCGGCCGAAACGGAAATCGTTATCGGATATTCAAACCCGTGACTCCAAATTTTTTTTTTTATATAGTTTTCAGTGTTTTGGTAATTTAAAATTTAAATAAAGTAAATCGATAGATCAGTGAATATAAATGATAAAATACTGTAATGGAAATAAAATATTAAAACCGTT
Source organism: Pemphigus obesinymphae (assembly GCA_025469235.1). NCBI lineage: Eukaryota > Metazoa > Arthropoda > Insecta > Hemiptera > Aphididae > Pemphigus > Pemphigus obesinymphae. Next base: position 55,000 of record JAIPRL010000837.1, read on the forward strand.
CGTACCTACATCATATTTTTGAAATAATCAATTGTGTTTCTGTTTGTACCTACTTTATCGTTTGATTCCGGAGAAGAATTTTAAATTCAAGTCAGTAGATATATATTATGATGATTTATTGTACAAAAATATTATAATATCATATTGTTATTGATCATAAAATACTTTTAGGTACTGACGCAACATGTTTTATATATTTTTCAACCAACCTACGGTCCGCCACTGATTTATTAGTATTGTTTTAGTATTAATTGCATTAGTATACGCCTAAAAATGTGCTCAGTACAGGTTATATTGAAACAAATCGAATTAACTAGATACTCTTTTTTTCGGTTGTTTTTTTTTTTTAATCGATATAAATTTTCTTACTGATTATGAATCTGAAAAAATTTTACTTCGCTTGCACTTATTTTAGAAATTATAGCAATTTTAAGTTTTTGTATTATCTAAACCGACATTTTTTGCGCTGCATCGTATTCGTATCAAAAGAGTCGTGTTATCCGACATAATTCGTTCAGAGGTTCCGTAATTTTAATGCTGATTACAAATTTGAAAAATGTTCACCCACTTGTACCTAGTTTGGAAGTTATGGACTTTTGAATTTCACACAGATTTACCTATCTTTTTTTATGCTCGCAGAGTTGCGCGTAAACACATTGATTACATGGTATTACACTACACTATAGGTACTGTCATAATACTCATGACCATACTAATACCTACTTATATGTTATACTATACTAATGGCGGGTTGTATAAACGTTTAGTAAGTGTTTAATGAATGAATAGCGCTTTAGTAGTCCATTAAACGACTACTAAATTTAGTAATCCCTTAAATAATTAATTATCAGCTCACTAATCCGATTTTGGATTAGTGGTCCAATTTTGGTTCACTAAACATTTAAACAAAATTCTATAAAGAGAATAATAAAATTTATGGGTTTTATCCTAGGTACCTATTATTACCTATGAAATATATTTACTATCACAAATTTTACATTGTACCCAGGTACCTAATCATATGAAAATATTTTTTTGCAGACAAGGAGGGGGAATCCGGGTTCAGCCCCCTCAGAATCAAAAATAAATTATCAAAATGTATCATTTATTTTTAGGACCTCTTTTAGGCTTTTCATGAATAATTAATTATCGCTCGTCGATAAATTGCTCAGATATAGTAGCCGCCGCAACACCTGTGCACGTTCAAGACACGTCGTGATGGTCGGTCATAATAGGTACCTATACCAGAACCAAAAAATATTGGATTTAAAATCTTAAATAGGTACATATAATTAATGTTTGTACATATAGCTTTTAAACAATTACTGAAAAATAACTAAAAAAAGTAATAAGAATGTCCTAAAAATGAATATAATGACTACATTTTAGACTGGGCGAAATATGTAAAATATTTTTAGTTTTAAGATGATGTTTATTTATTTTATATTTTTGTGTGAGCAATTATTATCGATCAGAAGACTTGACGTCATGATCTAACTTGTTCATGCGTACCGATTTTTTGGTGCGAAATTTTATCAGAATGTACTTCGCTCGGAATCGTCTTTCGAGTGCAATAATTTATTTTTGCTTTCAAATTTAAAATAATAATATTATAGGTACACTATACAGGTACTGTCCGAATAGAGAAGAGACGATTAACCAACTTCTGCCATCTGTATAATATATGGACGAATTTTTAATATCAATACTCATATACCTATTTATTGAGTAGGTATACGAGTATAATATAGTATAATAGTATATTATAGTTATCATACAGTACAGTATAGTTAATCATGTTAATAATATTATTATTTTCCTGTTCCGTTTTCAGTTTTAGGGTAGAATAGAGGATTAATGGTCAGTGGACATTTGGACAATACCAGCAACTTAAGTTTTCACGAAACTTTTATAAGTATACTTTGATACTTTGAGAAACGTTTTATAAACGAAGTAATAATAATCTAAAATATGACGCAACTAGGGGAACAATTTGGTATATGATTTCTTCCTGGCAAAAATCTATTATAGGTTTTTTTATCAACTACTATAAAGAAAACAACGTAAATTTCAATAACATTTTAAGGGGCAATTTCGCATCAAATTTTTACTTGGTATTAATTAAATAAGGTCTAAAATACACAAATAATCTAATGTTAAATTCAAAAAATCAATACATATTATATTGAAAAATTATATAGGTAATGATATTTATCATTTATATTCGAAAAGGGTAATACCAATTAAAACCTGCAACGGGGTACCTAAAAAAGATAATTTTATACTAATTTATGTTTAAAATCAAAATATTATAAATTAATTAATTCAAAAAATGTAATACTCTTATAAAAATAAAAATAAATATATACCTATTATAAAAAATAATAGGTATACAAAAAAAGAATATGTGCTCAGAGTATTCAAAAAAAAATTATAAGTAACAACTATATAATATATTATTATTCAGTTTTATTTATACCAATCGTTACTATTTTACATAGATACTTACCAATAAAAAATCATTAAGTATTTTATATTTTTAAAAATAATATTTGTATTTCATATAGTACGTAAGTAGGTATATAGGTAAGTGTTTTAAATCAATCTCATTAGTCACGTATAAATAATAAATTGTCATAATAACAATTTATTATAATTTATAAAATTACTTTTTTAACATATTTCTATTTAAAATATTTATAAAAATTAAAAAATATAATTATTTTTATTCATGAGATTGCTTTATTTTTATTTTTCAAATGTTATGACATTTTTTAAAACACTATGTATTTACACGGAGTATTAGATTGACAGGAATTCCCTCTATGTAGGCTTAATATCGGTCGATGTGTTGTAAAAAAATAAATATTCATTATATAAACGTATAACATTGACATATAATATAACTTATATATTATTGTTTCATTCTTATAGATGGTAGCAAAATTTTTGGACCATTATTTCCAGTGATATTCATAAGCTCAAATCATTTCAGATTATAGTAAGTGGACTTCATCCCCAAATATTAATATTCATCACAATTTTCTTCTACTTCTTCTTCTTCTTCGGTTTGTCGGCCATCAAGACCATCCCGTCACACATCCAATTCTCCAGCCTTCTCTATCAACCGCTTGTGCTTTCCAATCCAGTCCTCCATTCAGTGCCTCCACGTCTTTTT
>JAIPRL010000837.1:58277-70449 GCA_025469235.1 Pemphigus obesinymphae
GATAATGTGAGCAGATGCAAAATTGCCCAATCCCTCATAGATAAATTTGTTTTAAGTTTGAAACGATGATGTTACAAATAGTTACAAATTTAAAAATGAGGGCACAAAAAATTACGTTTGGATCGGAAACTAACTTTACACACATAAACTTTTGATATCATGGACCTTCTCCCCCCCCTATAAAACTACCACTACTAGTAGAAGCACAAAACAGAATGATTTTTAAAAAAAAATATGAATTTCTTTAGTAAAAGTAGGTGGGTGGGTATAAATATAATTAGCTGCGTGTGCTCTTGAAAAACCTCTGTGCGCCACTGGATAAGGGTATGCCAGTTCAAATCCTACCCTACCTACCTGATTTTTTTGTAACTTTTTTATACAATATCCGAAACTGTAATATATATATTTTTTTTTATAAGTTATAACTTTTATTATTTAATATTTCTTATTACTTTTTTTTCGTTTGTTTGAATTAAATTTTGTACCTACCTATTTTATTTTATTATATTATATGTTATATTAAACCTTGTCACAAGTCTGTATTTAATGTATTTAAGTATTTAAATCTAACCCACGTATTCACAGAGTTTCTAGGTAGGCACATATACTATAGTTTTTATATCTCATAGTAATGAATTTAAAATCGTTGGACTTCCGTAGTATTTTTCATAATTTTAATGTTTAATTGGACTTTCGAACATATCGACCTGACGACAATGGTTATATACAAATTCGAAAACGAAAAGTCCAAGCGACTTATTATTTGTGCGGAATAGGTATCTACTATATTATATTGTACTTTTTTATTTTATACCCATATATATTTAACGGTGAATATTTCTTAAAATTTCGAACGAATTTATAGTTATGTTACGTAAAACCTGTTACAAAATCCGAGAATAGTAAGTTCGATTAATTTTCGGATTACTTATTTTGTCAACCTATTGGTCGGACACACTTTAGGAGTGAACGACTATCTTCTAGAAAGCGAACGCCAATTTCTGCCGTAGGTGGAATATTTTTTAAACGAATTAATTAACAATAATATTTCCGATAAAATACATAAACTCAGGTATACGAATTACACCCAAAAGTAATTATACTAATGAGGTATTGTACTTAATAAAAGTTAAACTTACAAGGTGTCAAACTCAAACATAGTTTCTAATTTAAGATTCTGCACTCAAAAGGTGTTGAACTTACAAATAGTCTCACATAAAAGGAGTTGCACTGGGTATTTATTGCACTTAAGTTAGTATAATATATCGTGTAAAATATGTCTAAGGGAAAGAGTCTTAGTCGCCAATAAATACAATAATATAAATCTGTAATTATCTAACTTAAAATTTAGCGGAAATCATTACAAATATTATAATTTCAAACATCAAATTAGTAAACTTTTGCTAAAAAAATATATATATTTATCTTGAATTTTAAAAACGAATTACTGACCTAATTAGTAATCAAATTATTTAACAACAAAAATAGTATACATAAACAACAGAAAATAAATAATTTAACAATAACTCATAATATTTTTTTAAATAATAACTCTAACAAAAGACCATATTATACAAAAACGTATAATCTTAAAGACAAAACGTATAGTCTGAGAAAATTAAACCAGAATGAGATAGACCACGAAAGTCGATTGGCGTCACAGCCTGTGTACATATACATATTATTATATAGCCATATAGGTAGTATATTATGTAGGTACGTCATAACAAATTTAATAATGCCAGGATTCCTTTTTGAAATTATTTTTCTGCGATAAATTTATAATTTGACAGTACCTGTAGGTATAAGTTATACATTTTGATTGTATTCTAATTTAATTACTTAAAATCAGGAGTGCCGGTCTTAAGAGATTTTGTATGGGCAATTTTGTGAAATTTTAAGAAAAATTAAAATCCAACAATTAAAGAATATTTAAATATATTTTAAAAGTAGTTTCAAAATATTCCCGTGTTAGTACCACTTGTTATTATTGTGTAATTACGATGTTTGTTTAAAAAAACATATGAAAAATGTTTTTATAGTTCCAATAGTAGATACATTTTCATATAATTATCGTAGATTAACGATTTTGGTACCTACCAATAAAAATATGAGAACATATTATAGTTGTACGTCAGCATTTTGCGATTAATTAATTCTATACCATGCTTTATGAACTGTTGGAAAATATAAAAAAAATCTTATTTTCAAAATTGTATATAAACTAAAATTAAAAAACTGGTGTACGATCATAGTTAAAGTTATTGATATCAAAATCGTTAACTTAGAATAATTATACAATATATACACTATTGGAAGTGTGTGAAAGTGTTTTCTCGTTTTCCGCCATTTTGAACGTGTGTAGCATTCTCTTCAGGAATGTCTAGACTAGAGTACCTAGATATAGTTCTATAGTGCTAGTATCTAGAATAGTTATTAAGGGGCCCGGTATCGGTATAATTTTATATACAAAAACAAACCTCACAGGAAAAACGCTTAATCCATAAAGTTGTCCGATTTAGTTTTTTTTTTTTTTTTTTTTTTTAAAGACTTTTACATGTTGGATTGACCTTCAATTATCTAAATTCGAATTTCAAAAGCTGTAAAAATTTCTGAAAAAATCCATTTTTCTTTTTTGTATTTTTGAAATTTATTTTCCTAGCATTATTTAAATTTAATTTAAAATCAAAGTTCAATTCGATTTGTAGGAAGTATTCCTCTTTCAAATACAAATAATAATAATCGAAATCCGAGTATTCTACGAGATGCAATCGTTCTTCCTGTAAAGTCATTTTTATTTATCGAAATTGTGCGATTTTCTGATTTCATTTTTTCCGTATATCGTTGTTGACTTATGCACAAATCGGATCGTGTATGTGCTGGTGGTAGATCCAGAGAGGGGGCAATGGGGACATTCCCCCCAATCAATTTTTTTCTTTGTATTTTACTATACCTACTGTCGTAATGTCGACTTTCGTAATGTCGACTGTCGTAATTTATTTCATACTTAAGTAGTTTCATTTGAATATAAGAATGTTTCATTTGAATGTCTATTTAGGAAATGTTTCTGTCTAAAAAAAAATTAACTATTTTCTATATTTTCCATTATTTTAAAATCGATAAACTATCGGTGTTCACCATATAATACTATAAAGTATAAAGTTTGATTTAATTATTTATTATTATTTGATTCTGTTGCAGTATGGTCATCGTGCGGGTTAAAATATGGTTACAGATTTTTGTGATAATATAGAGTACCTCCTAACTGTTAATATATTGTTGACTTAAATAAATAAAATATATTTATATTATGTACTATGTTTTCCATTTAAAAGGTAACACAGAGTAATTTGAATTTAAGATCGAAATGATTTAAAAAAATTTTCATGTTACCTACCTTCTAAATAGTACACAATGTATTGAATTTATATTTATATATAAGTTTAACAATTTAATTGTTTATTTTATAAATAAATACTAGTTTGAATCATTGTTTTAAATATTATATTTTAGCTTACAATTTAAAAATTTTTTTATTAATAATTAGATATTTTTAAAGAAAAACTTCTTCATAAGTTTAATATCATAATAGATTTAATTCTATATTAATTTACATATTGAGATATATTCTTAAGACTAAAATAGGAATTGTGCATTTTTTTGTTAAAGTAAACTGATAAACTAATGATAAAATGATATAACTAATGAGTAAAAGAAAAGGCCTTTAATGAGAAATTCTATGAATATGAATATCTAAAATATTAATCTGAATATTTATAGATACCCACAAGTTAATTTTAGGGGGGTGGGGAGACAAACATCAGTAATATTTTCATATCCACCTATTTTTTTAATTTTTTTTTTAATTTTACTACCAGTTACACCAAATAGTTGTCATCATGTAATTCTCTGAAAAGGTCATATCTTTCCCCTCATCCCTCCCCATCAATTGAACCCATAAGAATATCTTAACATCTAATAAAACTATGTAAGTCTGTGCTCCCCTCCACAAAATAATCTAGTTCTGGATCCGCCTTTGGTATATGCTACGGTGGAAGAAGCAGAACGCAATTACACTAAAAACCATTCACTATACTAACAACGATGCCTTAGACCGCAACCATTCGATTTGTGTAAAAACTGCCTGAATTTTTCCCCTTAATAAATAGTTGGCACCGGACCCCTTAAGTCAATTTCAAAACGTAGGAAGACGAATTCATAAATAATAAACTTGTAATTTATAGAAAATATTTCAAAAACTTCTACTGTTTAAAACAATTTACATTTATGACAAAAGTTGAATGAGTTTTACCTTTTATAGGTCACTGGTATAATAATTTACCATCCATCAATATGATTAACCGTGAAAACGTATAAAATAAAACAGTATACTCTCCTTAAACTATAATAAATTCGAGCAAGAAGTTCGGAATAACTATACTTAAGAGAACTAACCAATTCACACGACTATTAGATTTTTTAACTTATACAATCAGTCAAGTTCTATGTTAGCCATAGCAGAGCTATAAGCATTGAGTAATTAATCGACCATAGTTAGTATAAATCACTATAAGAGATACAGATTGTTGCCATCTGATTATTTTTTCGGATACACCAAAAATGCTACTTATTATAATATCACAAGTCACGGTATGTACTTACACTTGGTTCCGTATTAATAAATATATTCTGAAGCTGCAGAAAATGAATAATTCAACAAAACGTTTTACTCATGGTCAAATTTATTTATCATCCGTTGGTAATGCTTCAAGTATTTTATATATGGAAACATATTATGCGTAACATAATATATAATACAAGAAGTGTCCATGTAAATAAAAATAATATTATTGCACGTTTTAATTTTTTTTTTTTTTTACTGGAGATCGAAGCATATAAACAAATATGAAATAGGTACTATAGCTATAGTTTATAAGTACAATGTACATAAAGAGATAAAGTTTTTTTAAGATTTTATACGGAACAAATTGCATTTTATACAAATAGATTTTTATTGTTTTCCGCATCACGTGCAGACACCAAACACAGAAATGTAATAAAATGTAAAAACATCATCCGCATAATTGACATTAATACGAGTATTAACCAAAGTAAACCTGCACCTAAAGTAGTACCATGGATTATTATAGAATATAGAACATAGTATAAGGAATGTAAATACTTTTTTATTATCAACAAGTATATTATCTGTACTGGTTTTAATCATTCATGTAGTTAAATATTGATATTACAGATATACGACTTAATAATAGGATTTAATACCTCAGAAATCGATATGATTGATTATTGATTACTTAAGAGTTTAAAGTTAAATATAAGACATTTAATGATGGTTAATAATAGTTTAAAAACCCCAGTTATTTTTATAAAAATTAATAACCAATATTTTTTACGTAGACTCTACAAACACAATTATTTTGTTTTTTATATAGGTACATTATTATTTCTTTTTGTATCAAAATAACGAATATAAATTATAAATTGTTTTTATTCGTGCAATAATTCTGACAGATAAATCATTGGCCATTGCTATCGAAAAATATATTGGGACAATTATTTCTATTCAAATGTTAATTCAAAGTGCTTATTATTAAGTGCTCATAACCAAAAAAGTTTTAAAATAAGTATTTCTTAGATAACTAAATTGTTACTAAAGAAAAGTAAAAGGAAAAAAGTTCGGTCAGTAGGGGATGGATGTACTTCACTCGTCAGATATTAGTAGGGGTGGATGCACTTCGCTGATCCGGTATAATACCTTTGGTGGATGTATTGAATTTGAAAACAACGATAAATCTTGCATTCAATAAAACGATTCTGAACGGAGCATTGATGTAATACGAGTATTCATAACTATTACTATCTAAGATACCAACATTCATAACACCAACGAGTCATTTGTATGCCCGGCAAAGTTCTCTCGTGGCACTAAGTATGTTAAGGCTGTTGGAGTCTTTTTGTGAATTTAGACCAATAAGTGCAAGATAAGTTTATGTACTTCCTGATGTCCGATTATTGTTTTCATTACGTGTATGAATTTATTATCCTCTTTTCTAAATTATGTAGGAAAAGTATTTTTTGTTCTTTAATTTAATAAGCCTTAAAATCAAAATTATTTTTAAAACATTTATTTAAAAAACAAGATAATATTTTTTTCAATTACATATATTTATTAAGTTGTAAAACGTTAAATATGTTTCATTATGTTACCATTAAATAGGTTAATGAAGACATCTTTTGTCGAAATTTAAATCGGATCACTGGAAGTACATCCACTAATTTCTATTAGTTTAGGGGCAAATTTAGAGAGCATTTGATATTGTTGAGAAATTTGAGTGATTATATAGCTCTCGCTCGCTAACGTTAGATAATTAATGCATAATACTTCATACATAATGAATTACTAATTTCCAATTTTTTTGCAAAAACGTTGCACACGAAAAAATAAAAATGAACATCATTTTAAAGTCAATAGTTTCCTCGCTAAGCTCAAAATCTAAAATTTGTGGCCAAGCATGAGGGAAGGACTTTTGAATATTTTTAATAGTTTCATCAATGATGAATTTCAAGATTATTTCAGATATAGGTTTATAAAGATTTACGTCATCATTTCGCAAAAAAAAAAACTAATTTGTTTAGAGGGTAAAAGATAAATTGTTAGAAAATATTCTTGGTTCCTGCTGCATAGTAACTTGGACCAGTGGCTGCAATTTACTGCACACGGTGCAACAAGTCTACATAAACAATTCTATATACAAACATCTAAAACATTTAATGTGAATATCACTGCGTGCTAAACTACGCTTTTATAGTAAATAAATTTAATCAATTTATGTAAATTGCGAGCACGTGGACGTACTACAATGAACATATTTTGTTTTTACCGGGAGATAATATTACACATTTTAGGTCGACAAAGCGTAAAATATATACGAACCGCGTAATTTATATATATACACCTACGCATGTATATGTAATGATTATATAAGATCGATAGACACGCAAATTGTGTTTATATGAAACATTTACTCGGTAATTATTAGATATCGAATTTCATTGGAAATCGTATCGTTAACGAATTTGTTTTTGTAGTACGTATATTGTATATTAATTACTAATACGATCGGTACTCACGTATAAGCGAAAGCTTTTCCTTTCCACTTGGAATTGATTTCCTTAGCAGTTTCCGTGTTTGATTGTTCGTTGATATCGACGCACACAACTTTAGCGGCCACATCGGCGAATTGCATGGCCAGACATTTCCCGATTCCGTGTCCTGTACCTGTAATCTAAATAATATATAATGTATAAGGATCGTTGAACCCAAGGGCGTAGTCAGAGGGAGGACTAAGGGGACTATAACTCCCCCCCCCCAATTGGCCTTGTTTTTTTTTAGCTATTTATGCTAAATTGATTGCAATTATTCAATGACAGTTGTAGTTTTGTTAAATTCTGTGGTTGTAATTTTGTTAATAACAATTATTATAAAATGGATGATAAAAGAAAAAATGTACGAACACGATCATTGTAATGTATAATAAAAAAGAAGAGTTAAAAGAAAACGACGTTGTTCAAACGTTTGATCGAAATACTCCTAGAAGACTGCAATTAACAGTTTGGGGATCCTAATTGTTAGAATGAAATATATATTATAAAAATAACAATATTTTATAAATATAATACAAAATTAATAGGTATGTATATTATAAAAAATATATAAAAAGAAAATATGCCTAGAATATTCTCAAAATGTTTATAAAGGTAAAAAATAGTTTCGTCTATAAGTCATCATCGGGTTAATGTACATCATTACCTACCAAGAGGACGCTATACACATGTTATTTTTAAGGGATTCTGTATAGGCAATTTTTATGAAATCTTAGGAAGAATAAAAATCATATAATTTAAAAATATTTAAGTACATTTTAAAAGTAATTTAAAAATAGATCTATGTTAGTACCACTTTTTATTGTTGTGTAGTCACCAAATTTTTTCGCGAGAAAACATAATTCTCAGACTGTAGTTGTAATTAAAAAACCAAATTTTGACACAATAATTTAGGCAAACACAGATATGTGTTCTACTTTCATATTTTTTCGATATCACAAGTATAACTGATATTATGCCATCTGTAATAATCTCCCAAATTTTTTTTACAAATTAGTAACTTTTTAAGATTTTACGTTTTTTTTTTTTTTTAAACAATGGTAGAACACAGATTGTTCTATCAACAATATTTTGTCAAAATTTTGTTTCTTAATTACAACAGCCCAAGAATATTTTTTTCTGGCAAAACAGGGTTTTTTACAATAAAATAATGCATGTGTGGCGTCCTCTTAATAGTATCATGTAACCTGATGATAAGTTATAGTTGAAACTACATAGTTGTTACCTTTATAAACATTTTAACGAATACTCTAGGCATATTTTCTTTTTATATATTTTTTATATTATATACTTGTATATACGTATATATATATATATATATTTTTTTTTTTAATTTATTCCTAATTCATAATTGTTATTATATTTTGTGTTGTATAATATCCAACATTAAACCAAAATAATTTTTGATACTTTTAAATAAATTTTTTATTATCTGTATAGGTAATATTAGCACCTCCCTTCTATACGAAATTCCTGGCTACCCCACCGGCTGCACCTATTCGTCTAGTACGGTAATAATATTATCAATTTCAGTAGCGTTAAAGTACAAAATGTTTTAACAATACAATATACAGAATAACCCATGCACTTATAATGGTAACCTCGCACAGTTACCACAGTAATACACAAAACTAGCTGACAGTATAACAGAACTCAAACTATAAAGCATAAATACTTACCAAAACGATGTCATCGGCCAACGATTTTTCAGGTAATGGCATAACCATGTAGTAAAGAGATTCTCCGATGTAGTATAAACTTTTGACCAATAACACTAATAGTTCAGCGATAATGGTCAACGTCCACTTAACGTTTTCCATTTGATCGGACCTATAATATAGAAAAAAGTTAAAATGTTTTAAAATATTATTTTAAATTATATAATATAGGTACTCACATGACGAATTTTTGACCGTAACTAAATAACAGCGTCAGTTACACTCTATGGTCTACACTCTAGGTCGTAATTGCAAGCTCTAACTATATTGAACGACCGCGATGATACAACTTGTGACACGTATTTGACAATCGGACTAAAATAAAAAAAAAACTATGAAATTTTTCTTCGATCATTAGGTAAATAGCATTATATTATTATGTACATATATTAGTATTGTGTAATAATGCAGTATATACACTGGTGCTGAAAGCAGCGTTTCCAGCAAAATACTACGATAATCGTCGTCACCTATTCATGTTTTGTAAATAGTCAATTTATGTGATATCTGAAAACCCTTTTAGCATTTCAATGCATCGACTTATCGCCCTATTCTATTTATACCATCAAAAAAGATGATCTTTTTTAAACCATCGTTAAGTTTCACCTACAATTTATTATTATACCATCCGTTCACGTGCGACAAAATGTCATTGTCCAATTGTCGCGTATACCTATATATATATATATATATATCCTGTCATATAATAATAGCTTATTATAATGTATGTACTATGTATCTATTACTATTGTATTTTTAGGTATTGTCATCAGAAAACGTCCTGTTTTTTACCGACATGCGAATACGCGATCATCAACGGATAAACGGATATAGTTTAGTATAGTGTGTATACTGTATGGTATACACAACTCGGATTCAGAATCATACCTACCTACCTCTACTATTAAATGATCTACATTTTATCATAATTTCATAATTCATTATTTTTAGTGGTTTTACAATGATTTTAATTTTTTTTTCTGTACATAACTTTTCAATCAGAAGAAATAAACCAATCTGTACATGTGACCCCATTTTCCCGTAGAAAACTTTATTTAGTTTGTATTTTGTTACTTTATTTTCGACTTTTGGCCATTTTTGATTGTTAGGAAAAACTACCGAAAAATTACATAAAAATAGCCAAAATACGATTTCATCAAATCGAGATTTATGTATATTATCACCAAAGCTCTGCTCAGAATCGTTATGATTTATCATTGCTTTCAAATGTAATACATTTACCAAGAGTATCCTGTCCAATAATCAAAGTGCTTCCACCCCTACCGATACCCGACGAGCGAAGCGCACCTTTTTTTAATAATATTAGTCTTAAAATCACATGTTGTTACACTTTATCCCATTATTTTATGTTTATATTTATTTTAAATACATAATTATTAAAAATTATAATTTTTAAATGTATAGACACTATGAATATTAAAATAAACAATTTATAAGAATTTATATGTAGGTATAATAATAAATAATTAATAAGCATATTGAGAAATTGTTTATGGACCATAATTTAATATAGTTTACGCTACCATTAGCTGCAGTGACACACACATGAAAAAAAACTTTTCAACTGTTTCAGCAAAAATCTTATTATCAATGTTCCAAAAATAACGGATTTATTGCGATGACAAAATTGTTGAAAAACGTTTCATGTATTCAACTATTCCAAAACGACATTACTTCATCAATCATACTATATATAGCTGATATTATAAATGTATATTGTAATAGATACTAATTTCTCAATTTATCAAATACCAAGACTCATTAACAAAATTGTTTATTTTAAAACTATTATTTATTATAAATAATTTAAAAATTAAAACGTATCAGCAATATTAAAAATAAAATACATATAAATGTGTAAAATCTACGTCAAATAAGTAATTTGTATAGTACCTACTACCTATACGTTTCGTTTTGTTGTTCTGTGGTTTTAATATAATATTTAAGAGGACGCTATACATTAACGGCATTTAAACACGTAAGCAGTGGCGTAGCGTGAACCTTGGTGGCCCTAGGGCCTATAAAAGAAGGAGGCCCTTTTTATCACAGAAATACAATTTTAATAAAAATATTAATTATTAAAAATAACGACTCTAAGAGCTAATAAAAAAAAAAATTATAATTATATAATATATATTATTTTACTAATTATACATTTATAAAAACAATAACATTGTATTATATATAATAGTAATAGTAATAGTAATAGTAATAGTAATTTTATACTTAAAAATTAGCTTTTCGAGGTTTCATTTGAGCAAATTTGTTAATTACTTCTTCCAAATTGAATTTCCGTGCCAGCTTATTTTTAATGGAAATAATTGACAAACCACTCAGCCGTTCCTCTGCCATCCGTAAATAACTTTTAATTATTTTCAGTTTTGAGAACGATCGCTCTGCTGCTGCAACTGTAATGAGTAACGTTAAGTATAAAATAAAAGCAGTGCATACATCAGGGTATGTTGTTGTAAGAGGAGAATGTTCAATTAATAAAATTTCTGCGATTTCTTTTGTTGTTTTTGACAAAATTATATCCTTAAAACATGGTCGAAAAGATAGTATCTGATGAACGAAATCTGGAGAAATATCTTTGTCATACTTTTTTTGTAGTATTTCTGCTGCCTTGTATAATTCCTCATTCTTTTAGTTCAATTAACGGAATCGGTTGTAAGCATTTAAAAAAATGAGAAACATAATTAAAACTTTTAAATCTACGTTCCATCTCGTTAATACCACGATCAAGTGTTATATTAAATATCTCAACTTCAAATTTTTTTCAGGTGATTCTAACCTTTGGTCTTCACTAAGCTCATCGAAAAAAACTTTTTTGATTATTTCTTTGGTTTTTAAATGTTGGTGTTATGCCCCATTTTCTAGAGAGTTTTGTAGATTCTGTAAAAAATTCTGAAAAATTTCCTCTCATCATTTTTAATTCACTTGTTAATGTTTGTAGTAGTCCTGTAGCTTTGTGAAGATCAATATCACTTTTTTGTAATAATTGTGAGACATCATCTACTTTTCTTAGTATAGCACTTACAAATACCAATGTTATTATAAAGTTAAAACTTTCAAGATTTTTTTTAAATTTGATTAGCTTCTGAAATTTCGTCTTTATTTTTAAACAATAATACTAATTTTGTAAGAGCTTTTAAAATATTTATAAATTCATATCGAATTGGAGAAAGAGCTTTATGTCGTGATGACCACCTAGTAGAGCAAACTTTTTTAAGTGTTATTCCACCAATTGG
>JAIPRL010000837.1:70549-109508 GCA_025469235.1 Pemphigus obesinymphae
CCGATATCTAATCCATAATTTGTAATACTTTCTACAATTTTATCGGAAAATCCTGATGCTGAATGATCCTTCAATAAACAGAATCCGAGAAATGATTCTTCTATCCTAAGTTTGATTGGTTTATTGTCTTCGTTTTTTTCAACAACTACATAACGAATTATTTGACTCATTTGATCTTGTTTTCCAATGTCTTGCGTGGTATCAGTTATGTATGAGAAAAATGGAACTTTCTGAACATCAGAAATTATAGATTTTTTTATACATTCGGCAATCATATGAATTAATTCATTTTGAATAGTGGGACTTAAATAGTTGATATTTTTAGGTCCTCGTTGTAAGAGTTCTGATAATACAGGATCATACATCGCAAGAAGATCGATGACTGCTAAGAAGTTACCACGGTTTTCACTATCAATTTTTTCATTGTGGCCTCGAAATGATATATTTTGAAACCCCAACATCAAAGTTACATTTATAATACGTTTTACGACTTTCCTCCAAAATCCAACTTGTACACTAATTTGCGATTTTAATTCTTCTGATAAAGTATTATTTTTTTCCCACCGGTTTGCAGTATGACAAGCGTTTATATGGGATAAACTTTTTTCATGCAATTTAATTTTCTCCGAAATATGTTTCCAATCATTAATGCCATTGGTCCATGAACTTCACTCATCGGCAATGCAGGATCTTTGTTTATTTTTAACTCCATCAATATTTATATAATATAAAATAATATTAATAGTTAAAATGAATATAATAATTTAATATTATAATTAAATTATATTTACTTCATTTGTGTTTGTGTTAAGTGTATCATCGGCTTGGATTGGAATAATTGGATTTTCAATGGGTTGAAAATAATTTGACAACTTAAGAATTTTGGCTTCGTACTCTTTTCTATTTTTCTGGGCTCTTCGTTTGGAAGCACCAGATTCGTGTTTTCGAGAAGACATGATTATGTGATCACAGTTAAATAAATCGATTAAATCAATATAAAAATATAATAATAATATAATAATAAATATAAATATATAAAGTTTTAAACGGAGTTTTCAACATATAACAATAAACACGAATCACGATTAAACTGAAGTCTTATACATATAAGCGAAATGCTAGCATATCCGTACCTACTGCGAAAATGCATGTTGTTTTAAAATAATATATTGTTTATTCGTTATGTCGGTTGGCCGCGATGATATTATCGCGGTGGTGGCTCGGGAAGTCCTTTCGATAACGAATTATGAATTATGATTGTTTATTTTTATAACTAATCACTCGTTTGTAAAACTAATGCATATGTAAGATAATAAAATCCGCAATTGTGGTACTTTTTTTTCGTATTTGAAATCAAATTTGATTCTATATAAATATAATTATATAAAAAAAAATGTTCAGTGTTATATTTTTTTCGGACATATCTCGGGGCCCCGGCCTGAATACGCCACTGCACGTAAGTACAACTTATCTCCTAGTTATCATAGATTCAAAATGTTAACAGAATATGATAAATGAGAATATTTACTATAAACGAGCATGGAATTTTTTTTATTAAAATAATATTGTTGTACAATTATATATTACCTATATATTGTAATAATGTTTAAGTATACTTATTGAACAAAAAGTCTATGCTCGCTCTTAGTTTAAGTTTTCATCTTTTATTTAGTGTAATTATTTTTCTTTTATGATCATTTTTGATCAAACTGTGATCAGAAGGCACAAGTAATTTTTGAACAAATGTCGTAATTAGTAATTACACTAGGTACATTAAAATGTGGTAGGTATGAGACTATTTTTAAATTACTTTTAAAATGTATTTTAACATTTTTTAATTATTATATTTTTATTATTCAAAATCTTCTTGAAAATTGACTACACAGAACCCTTTAAAAATAGACGGTATATCGTCACTATTGGCTATAGGTAACGCGCTCGAATTGGTCGCGTACTATTTTCCACCGATCATCTCATACGACCCACAAACAGCACGGCTGGCTCTCCTTCACCTGACCACCGTGTCATTCAAAGAGACTTCAAATTTATGTCTATGAAAATGGTCAACACTTCAAAAATATCGTTTTAAATACATAATACCCTTAAATGGCATGTTGTATTGTATCTTTCCATATAAATAAATCATTTTTACTTAAAAATTAAGGATAATATACTGCTTATTTTAAAACGGGTCTATTCTAACAACACTGTATTTGTTCGTTACTCATACATCGTACAATTTTTTTTTATAAATTGGTAAATAAATGTTTTACATTTATTATGATCTTCGAATATTAAACCAACAGTTAATTATTTATTTGAATTTAAAATTTAGTAGAAAATTAGAAGAAACCCTAAAAAATAACAAAGATAAAAAAGTATTAAAAAATGCGAACATTTTATGAAAATGTAGTGTCATAAGTATATTTCAAGTTTTTTTTTTTTTTTTTTTTTTAATATGAATATTCACTGAGAAAATAAGATGAACACGTTAAAAGAACTACCCTATAGTCTGTACACAATAGACAAGTCTTCATGAAGTAAAATATTTAGTATAAAGTATTATCGTGAAATATTTTGCACTAACAGCCATCCATATGCGTAGTGTAAAACGAATAGTATATTATTTATTACATATCTACGACAAATATAACAAAACCAACATCATAAAGAATTATGTAATAAAAATATAACTAAAGTATGACTAATAAGTGTTTTTACATACATGCCGGTGTATTAGTCAATGAGCTTTTTTTTTTTTTTTATTTGCGGTTTTTAGGGAAGTATTTCAACGAAAAAGTTGACGACATTTTTTTATTCAGCGTAATTTTAACATTTTTCCCCGGCGTCCGAATTCTAATTCCACTTCTGCATATTACATACATACACACTACGCGCGTACTCGAGAATTTAAAACGTCACGATTGATTTAGTAATTAATAATTTAATTATTAATTAAACATGTACTTTTATATGAGTACTTTTAAATCTCGGACAATCAAAACGCATAGTGTGCAACCAGTTTAAATTTAAAAAAAACAAACAAACAGTAGATAGTTAAAGAAAGGAGATAATAAAATAAGAAGAAATCTATTACTTCATTGTGTACGATAATCGTACAGAAAGTTGTGGTCGAAATAACAAACCTGAGTGCGGTAGTCTAATAAAATTGTAATTTTGCGGTGGTCAAATATAGATTATATATTTATATAACATCATTCTGAGCGAAATGAGTAATATATTGATTTTATAATGATGTGTTTTTTATACATATATATGTAGATAATAGATAGCTATTATATAGCTACCCAAGCTATACATTTTAGTCGAGTAAATTTCAGTTGAACAAAAATTTTGGAGTAAAGAGTTAATTTGATAGCAAATTGGTAGATGGCATTTTAAAAAGGTCATTTTTCGATTTTTCAAATAGTTTTCTTAAGCGTAAAAAACTTCCTTTTATAACAGAAATATTTTATAATAAATGCATTAAAAATAACAAATTCACAAACAAATAAAGTTGTGATAATTTCGTTTTAATTTTCGACTTTTTTTTATATAATATATTATATAATTTCCGTGTTTTTTCATTGAACTGCAAAAATTAATTGTCTATTATCTAAACTTTTAAAATATTAAGTATATTAAATATAATTAATACATCAATGGTACATAATTAGAAACATATAAAACATTTGAAGCACTCTTCACGTATAAGTACCCTACCCAAAAAATGAATCATATATAGTGATTCATTGCAAAATGTTCAAAAATGTCCATTGTCCACTACATATTAAAATATAAAAGTAGCGGCCAGTCTTGAAGGCAGTACAATCTGGGCCATCGCAGAACACATGGCCGGTCGGCAAAAATAAATATCGTTATAGACTCGTTTAACATATTTTTATTTCAATTTTCCGAAAAATCCGAACCCGAGGACAGGCTGTAGCCTCGATTTTTGCCGAAAATTTATATAAATGACTTTTTTTTCTGAATTTTGCACATAGTCCTGATATTCACCGACTCTGGTAGCAATGATCACCTATATTATAATAGACCGTAAATTATATATATTACTTTAGACTTTAGAATATGGTCATTCAAATTGTACGTTATAAAAATCCGAGTAAAAATCTGAATAATCCCGTACAGTGCGCACTATAGACATATACATTTCCCAAGGTTTTCTAATCTATAGTATCGTTATTGATTACTATAATAATATCATAAATTGAACTTTAAAGTGATTATGTATAAATGATAACTAACAATATATACAATATATTAATAATTACACGCAAACAATTAAGTAAATTAGAATAACATATGTATGTAACATTTGTATATAACATATATGGGTATACATAGGTATTATATATGATGCATATTATAATATAATATAGTGAACTCCAAACGAGTTCATATTATTCGAATTGGTATGTCAATAATATTATAATATGTAATTCCCAATTATATATAGATACAATTTCATCCTAATATTATACAACATTGTAATACAACATCCCAGACATACGGTAACAGTTGTACTTTCATTTTCAAGGTATACAGCCAACAGTAGTTTAAAACAGTTTTCTCGTCGAGCACACCGACATACTTTCACTTTTAAATAATTTTTTAAGGCCACATAACTTTTTTTTTATGTTTTCGGTAAACGCCAAATGCTATTCAACACAAAATTGCAGTCGTACGCGCCTATACCAATTACGTTTTTTAACGAATTGTTGACATTTTCAGTACTTGTAATAAATGTAATTCATATGATGATTGATAAGATAGTACAATATGAATAAAAAAATATATAATAATATAATATTTACTTATTGCATATACCTACACCTATAATTAAATATTGGTTCTTATTTTTGTATGCCTACCTTATTAATAAAGATGAGATAAATCAAATATAAAAATGTATTACGTATATATTACATAATGAGTAAACCAGTGAACTTTATCTCTTCCACACACCATATTTACAATATGTTTTTGTGGGTCATCAACAATAAAAATAAATATGATCACTATATTATTTATATCAATGTACAGTATAAAATTATTCCAAATATTATTTTAGATTCTGAGCGAAGCGAGAAATGTAATGGTTTTAAAATGAAGAGTTTTTCTTGTCTGTATTTATTTTTTTCGGGTAGAATGAGTAGAGCAGACATTTTTGAGTATAGTTGTTTTTTTCGCAAATTTATTCCAACTGGTACTGTAAAGAGATTAGGTTAGGCTAGGTTTCATTTATCGATTTCCCCAGTGATTTTCGTGATCGTAACATTTTTAACGGAAATGTTTTATAAATGTAGATAATAAAACCACAAATTAAGTTGTCATGATTACTAATTTTTTATTTATTTCATTATAATATTAGACTTAGCGAACTTTGTTCAGAATTTTCATTTGAATATAATGATTAATCATTACTTTCAAAATAAAAATAATAATACACTATTCTGTCCGAGGACTAAATTTACGATGGACTTCTACCATCTGGTACCTCATATATATAATTTAGAAATAATGTAATATTTGTTCGTAAATAGGTATTTTGTTTTAACTTAAAAAATTGTCACTGCCCGCACATATTATAGAAGATATTTGTGGGTCGCGATAAAAAATCAATTCCTTCTAATATTTTAGTGAAAGCACTTAGAATAGATTGAAATACGCACCAAAAAAAAATTAACTATAGGGAATCGGTATAAATGTAATTTGTCCTTGAATACCTATAAAAATATTATATTATCGTGATGGATAACAGGACTTGTTTAAGTATAACATTATTGATTTTATAAGATTATAATCAATGGTATAACTTATATGAATATTTTAATACGTGAATACAAACACCCTTTATTTTTGTATAATATATAAATATAATAATAATTATTGAATATTTTAGAATTTATTTTAAAACAATAAGTAATAATAAGCGTATGGCAATGGCTTTAACCCTGGCTTAACTGATTAAATGTCTACATTATATGCACAGATGCAATACTATAACGAAAAATTAAACAATATATTGCTATTATTAACTATTATACATTTATACCAATACATCAAAATATGTTATCAAGTTCTCATTAAAAATATTTTTATTATGAAATACATATTAAATTAAGATATTTATACAAAAATAATAGCAAACGTATTTTTAATGAGATTAATCGGAATCGACGTAAAACAAACAAAACAATAAAATATTTTTACTTAGATAGTAAGTACCCACCTAGTATTAAGTTTACATTTTATTGTTAAAAATTAATATTTGTTTTCACATACATATATATTCTTCTACATAATATTTGTTTCGGGTATGTATTAGGTAATTTTCTTTAGGTATTACCCAACTAAATTGAATATTGTTTAGGTACAGTTAAATCAAACATAATAAAATGTTTCCACTGCAAGTTGATACAAGTTTTGAAATTAATTAATTATACATTTCAATGTGGTTAATTTAATAACCGCTTTATTATTTTAAAAACTTCACGTTAATCCAGTACATATTATATACTTGTTATACCTACTCATTTCAATATTTTGGCATTTAAACTAAAATGTATGTCTTGAAATAATTCACAAGTACCTCCTAATCTATATGGGTAGGTACTTAAAAAAAAAAAAACATTCAAAACGATAAAAAAGTTTCAAGTTGTTTCAATCGTTTCCGAAAACCGAATGAGAAAAATCTACATATTATTATAGATAGGTAAGTATAGGTAGTTTTTCAATTCAATATTTTAGTACTCGTTCGACTAACGCGAGTACACGCGTAATCACAATATTTACCGAGTCGGTGGGCATACGAGCCTTTGTGATAAATCAAATTTGTCGGTTTTACTAGTAGAAATAATGGAAACTCACCGTTTTCAGCGGAAACCGAAAATACGACGACGACGACGCCGCGAAAACACACGCGTAAACGCAGAGAAAGGACCGGGTCACGGCGGTAGACTACACGATGAGTGCGACAAGAATCAACACTCGGACTTAAAAATAATATATAATATTATGATGGATTCACGCGCAGTCGCGACGAGTACTATATAGTATATTATGTGTTATGTACGTACTTATGTAACGCACCGCCCGCAAATTACTACTAGCGCGCCGTGGCGGATGTTTGTTCAGCTGCAGCTGCTGCTTATTATACATATTAATATATTATTATTAAAAAGTAAAAACGTTTTTTCCCGTCCAGATATTTTGTTTTACGCATTTTACCGCACGACGACGAAGTACCTTTCTTTTCACGACGATTATTTAGTGTAGTAACGTGGGCCGCATTGAAGACGTGTATGCCGTTATCATGGTACGCAAATAATAATAATAATATGTCGTGGAAATTCATCTCAAACACGACGTCTCCGCCGGTCCACGTCTGCCCGCGATGATGACCGTTTCGATTCGTCGCGGTAACTACCGTCGCCAATCAATATCCCGATAGAATATTCGTTCAATTATTATTAGCTACCTACGTCGTAGGCGGAATATTATATCGATTAATACTAACTCGAAAGAATACGAACACTATTCGATGTAGTCCCGGAAAATATAAATAATAATTTAACCGATACCACAGATAAGATTGTTTATATCGTGCGTTATCATACGGCCGGGTGGCCGGTTATCAAAAGATTAGTGATAAAGTATCGCACGTGCTCCGTCCAAACCGCCATAGATAATAATATAATAATAACAATAGTATTACAACGTGCGCCATCCGCCCGATGATAATATTATTATAATGGGACCGACAATAAAGTAGGTAATAAGTATATACATTTATAGAAACGTTAAATTTGTAAGGGGGCGTTCAAAGCATATATCAGCACATTTTTGGCCTTTTTAGACCCCCTCCTCCCCATTGTCAACAAATGTCAGACCCCCCTACTTTATAACGTCATCTTATGTTCAATGACCCCCTCTCTTAAATAATGAAAAAAATCCGAATTTTATATGAATTAATTAAAAATAAATGAAAAATTATGTTACATATTTTGAATTTTATTATACATATTTTGATAAAAATAATTATATATTTATGTATAATGATATACAACCTATATATTATATAATATAATGATATTTTTTTTCATTAACTCGAGAACTGGAATTAATTATGCCAACTTATTTTCTGAATGAGGGCCGAGAGGTAAACCCTTTAAGCGTACACCCCTTGAACCCCATTTCTCGCCAGCTAGTGCTGAATCCATGTAGTAGGTACTAAATGTTATAGACTATAGCAATTTCGTCTGGATAACGGTTACGGCGTACCCATTAATCGTTATCAACACGGTATTCACGGAGATTATCGGATAACTTTTGTTTTCATGATTTGAAAGATCTTGAAGAAAACTCAAAATTATCGACGATAACCGCGCACGATGTATAAATTGTCAAAATGTATTTGTGGCTTTAGAAAACGAAAAAATAGTGGGCCGACAGAAAAACCGTTGAAAAAAAAGTAAAATACACGCATATATACCGCTGTGGCGTGGCAGGACGGTAAACAGTCCAAGAAATTAATAAAAAAAAAAATTAGCAATAGAAAACCATGGAAGAAATTTTCGGAAATATGAATTGAGCTAATTAAAATTTCTCTTTTTTATCAACTTATAAACATAAATCAAAAACAAATGGTAGATAAAAACATTAGACTTTTTTCGGTTTATTAATTTTCAAGATTTATAGTTATTTTAAATGTATGCATATTTGAAAAAATTAAAAAATTAATTTTTAACAACTCATAAAAGGTGTTTAAATATACGTATGGTAATAGATATAATATTTATTATTGTTGATAATTCATTTTTTATTTCTTCTTTCTACGATATTTTCAAGTTGATAAAAATGAAAAATTTAAAAGTAATATTTTGAATACAATTTTGTGAATATTAAAAAAACAGTACTGCCACCATAGGATTAATTCTAATCATTTTAAATGTATATTAAATATTTTTTAAATCGATTTATTTTTATTTTCATTGAAATTTCCTTAAGATATCTATATATATATTATAATAAAATTCCTTAAAAAATAACCTCAATGCTTAAATTAAGTTTACTTTCAATACTTTAGTTGGGAAATCTTCAATAAGTTGTATGTAGTAGATCAGAAGATTTTTCCATTTTATAAATTTTTTACGAGAATAATTTTAATGGATTTTTCTATATAAAACTTATATTGAATTTCCAATCAATATTTGGTGCATGATGGTTTTAGATTTTTCAGACTTGCCATTTAGTATTTAACTGAAGTAAACGAAAAACCACTTTTTCTGACTTTCTTTATGATAAGTACCTACCTAAATTATACGGTAAGTACACAATTTTTAAATCGGATCTTTGAAAGAAATATAAGACTAATACTCAAAATTTGGTCAAAACTCAAAATACTAATTATCTATTTATTATAATACACCACACCACATGAAACTAAGGAGTATTATTTAGGCAATTTATTATACTTTCATTGTAAGATCTTGTATTTATGTGAGGTGTACGTGATCAATAGTTTAGTACAAACATAGATTAAGAACACATATACTTATACTGGGTTGCATAAAAATTGTTTTGTAAATATTTAATAAATCATTAACTAATGGATTGTTAAACATTTGACGGCTCGGTAAATCATTGTTTTATTGCATAAAAAGTGTATACATTTTATTTTATTATGATATAGAATATAAAAATGATAACTGATCAATGATACCACTTTTTAATCTGTCTTTAAAATTTACAGAGCTGAAATCGGGTGATTAACTAATGGACCGTAAAACTAATATTTAGCGGCTCTGTAAAAATTTATAGAACGTTTATGCAACCCAATTTTTTTACCGAGCCGTTAAAACCGCTAATGGTTCTGTAAATGCTTAAAGATCGTTTATGCAACCTAGCATAAGCTTGTTATATATGAATTTTAAAAGCAAATTTTATGTAGATTTGATTAAAAGTATAACCAAATATGTGGTATATATATTTTAAGATTTATTTGAGTTTAATTAACAAAAAATTAGAAAATTTTGAAAAACATATTATCTGCAGTTTAAATAATATTGATAATTCGAATAATTGTTACATTAAAAATCTGATTTTAATATTTCTTCCATGAAAATAGGCATTCTTATGGTGACAAGCTGTCGTTTTGTCAATTTAACGCACGAATTGTTCACAAAACTTGGTTATATTATGGCCTCCACGGAGGCCACTGGGTGTTTGTGACATACAACTGATAACAATATTACTCTACGATAGTGCGATATCATTGTACATGTTTCGTCGTTACCAAACGTTCTCTGTAGTTTTCTGTGTAAAAACATGACAACATTTTGTCACGTGTAAAAGTATAGTATTTTGTTTTTGTTATTTAATCTATGCAACTGAATTGTTCATAATTACAACTACCAACAACCAAAACATTTGACTCTCTATGCGCCCAGTGGCCTCGTACGAGGCCATAGCATTATTTCACTCATGATAAGCCCAAATTTCATAAAATTACTAATATACACAATTCATACTATATTATAAATGAAAAATGCAAAAAAAAAAAAAAATTCGGGACTGAAAGGGTTTTTAAAACGGCTTTATTTAATTTGTTCGTATAATAAAATTGATGTCTGACGATGAAAACTTGACGGACGATGAAGAGTTTACAGAATTAGCACTAATCATTGGTTTTCCTCGAAAAAGAAAGACGTTTCTTGAGCGACCTAACAATTTTATAAAGCGGAGACATGAACAATTCTTTGGTCGCTTTCGTCTATCTAAGAACAGTGTATATTTAATTTTAGATCACATTAAAGAGAATATATTACGTCACCGACAAATAGATGCGGTACACAAGTACTATAATTATGGGAATCTATGGGACACACAATATATGTCGCCGTATAAATTCATAACAAACTGAAATTTCAAATCATCAAAAAATATTAAAATATCTCTGTTATCAACATTAATGAACGACCAATGAAATTGGAGATCATGTTTGAACTCGGTTTAACTCACTGAAATCGGCGGATCACGTAAACCGTGCTTTAAACTAGGTTCAGTGAATTATTTTATAATACGCACGATTTGAACTAGGTTTAAACTACTATTGTAATACCAACCCTTAGTGGTATATGGCGTCAAATTATCAAACTAACTTTCGATACGGGTCCATCGATTCGAATTCTATTATGCCGATCTGATTTTTTTTTTTCGATGTCGGCGTCTACGGAGATAACGAATGTTCTATATTATTTATCCTATGTATGTGATATGTAAACGAAATCTTAATAAAATTTTTATCGTTGCAACTTTTATTATTAGGTATTTATTATATTTTTTTCTGTTCGTTTAAACTACTTATAATAGTACCTATTATAATACTCTGTGGCAAAATTCGTATTTTTTTTCTCTCGGACATTCGTAGATTTTTATCTGGGGACAATAGTTTTATAAAAAAAAAAAACCGAGAATGATAAGTCCCCGACCGACTGATTCACACAGTAGAGGAACTTTTACCATATTTTTTTTTTATATCTCACAGTGTTGAATTTCAAATCGTCGGAGCTTCCTAGTATTTTTTACAATTTTAATTATATTTATATTAATACATTCTTTCATACATTTTCACATATATAAAAACTCGATAACAATAAGTCCGACCGAATTCACATATTATGTAGAGTAGGTACTTAATATGTTATATTATTGTGGTATTTTTCAAAATTTTAATTAAATATAATTTATGTAGATATGTTGTGTGAAACCCGTTATACCCGAGTTCTTATGAAAATCTGAGAATAGGAAGTTCGATACATTTTTGAATTACCTATCTACTTTGTCAACCTACAACAGAAACACTTTATGTGTGAAAGACTATCTTCTAGAAAGCAAACACCAAATTCCGCCGCAGGCGAAATATTTGTAAAATTAATTAATTAAAACATTATTATTTCTCGAAAAACTTCGGTCACAGACTATTCCGAATCCCTATAAAATACATAATGTGAAGTGTACGAATCAACACTAAAAAGTAATTCCACTTATGTGGTGTTTCACTCAAAAAAAAGTTACACCTACAACGTGTCACACCCAAATGGGGTTACAAATTCAACGTCTCGCATTCATAAGGTGTTGAACTTAGTAGCAAGTAAGTGTTGCACTCAAGCTAGTCTTAATTAATGGAGCAAATAATTATTAATAATAATTAATGAAGTTCATTTATTTGAAATTATTGGACTTATCTTTGGGAAACGTAAATTACATAAATACGTAAATTTATATATAAATAAACAAAATAACATTAACCAATTATAATAATAAAGTATATACCCGTACTAAAAAAATATTATGTTAATTACTCCCATTTATTATTATTTATTTTCAATGACCATATTGTACAAAACCATTTTTAAATTATTAATTTAAAATTTCGTCTTTTAAAATATATATTATTTTCTTTCAATAAAAATAATTATCCAGATAAGTTACATTTCAATCTAAGATAATTGCATAGATACCTAACTCAGTGTTAATTATCCAGATAAGATAAAAGATAAGTAAAAATCCATCTAGATAATGTGCAACACTGCAGGTTACATTAACTCATTAATATTGTTGAAAAATATGAAAAACTTAATGGTTGATCCTATATTTTGATGATTGATGTTTACCTATAAAATTGTCAATTTAATAGTAATTAAATACATTTTTAGAGTATTTATATTTAAATATTCGAAATTATGTAAAAAATAATAAAAATAAATATTATGTAAATTACTTTCTTCGAGTATTTAAATACACTTTAAAGGTAATTTTTATCAACAAATCCGTATTAAGTTGTTGCTATAAAAATAGGTACTTTTTAACCTAAAAAAAAGTTTATAAAATAGGTAACACGACACTCTAATAATAGTTTTTAATGTGCGGAGTCTTAGTTTACGAATATTATTTCACTTTGCATAAAATTAATTGTATGGAAAATTCGCTCAGTTGTCTGGTTTCTCTCTTTTTTCCTACCGATCAGCTGTATACGCCATGAAACGTACAAAAGTTTCACCGACAGTGCGGTCTCCGGCGGCGTCGTTAATTACTCCGATACACAAACACGCGCACCCACTGATACACACGACAAGGCCATTTACGGTAATTTAATGTATACAATCGAACGTGCCTTGTCCGAATGTCACGATCGTATATTTAGACGTGAGACTAAAATATATATATATATATCATATCATCTACCTATATAACATCATGTAAAATTTAATCCGCAAAAACAATAGCCATCACGTTCTTTAGTTATCGGTCCACCACAATGGATGATAAATTATGGTAAACATTAACAAATAATATAATAACAGAACAGAGCTAGGTGGATCTGAAGCCCATATTTTAAGGAAAGGGCAAATGTGAATAATTATTGAGAAACTAAGGATCAATCCGGATTCAAAATCAATTTTATACTCCTCAAATAATGATAAAAAAAAAAAACCCCAAGAAGAGGGTGTCACCACGTCACTCGGGTCAAATCAGCCACTATTACAGAATATATAACAATCACAATGAACACTGATAAGAATTTACACTAAGACACAGAGAAAAACCAAGATTTACACAAGACGTAAGGCGAAATTAGTTGCCATGACAGTTCAAGCATACACTGTACACAGTATGACCGTTTATATACAAAATATAAAATTCGGACAACACTGAGAAAATGATTATAACTTTATATAAACATGTAAACGGTCAACTCATCAACATTAAGCCTGTATTAGAAGGTTGATTTTAAAATTACTTCAAAATGACATAAATAATGGATAAAGCAATTCAAATATAGATGGTTTACGTACTCTGGTTATACGGTATAGTTACTGATTAATCGACAATATAAAATTATTTCATAAGTTATAAAAATTAAAGAATAGATTTATACGTATTGAAAAAAAATCAAATACGAATTATTAAATGAAATTCACTAGATATTTACATTCAAAAGTTCAAATATATCAAAAATATCACATTTAAATAGGTACTAGAATATGACATAAAAAATAAAAAGCATCAAAATATTTTTCGAAAAATTAAACTTGATGTATAATATCTATTTGTTAAAATATGCGTTCTACACAAAAAATATATATATAAGAGAAAGTTACAAAATATGCAAAAAATAGATATTTACTCCAAAATTACATTTTTTCTTTATCATAGGTTGAGTATATTATCCACTGAAAATCGTCGGTATGGTATATTTAAGAAAACTACTTGGAAAAACGAAAAAGTATTTTCTGAAGTACCAACTAGAATACATTTATTTTCAAAATCTCTTCACCTGAAAATTCTCACTTGACTCCTTGACTACTCGAAAAGTTGTTTCTAAAAAATAAATAAACATCATTGTAAAACCATTATTCCGTTTTAAATCTAATAGGACGAAAACATACAAAATATAACTGTAAATCTGTGATATATAAAATGAATTTTGACCTCTACAATATTAGCATAATGACAATATGAAAAAATAAGATTATATCTTAACCTGTTGTAAGTTTGAAAATAAGTGATTGTTTTTTAAAATTCGGTTAAACAGAGGATTGGAGGGGATAAGACTTTAAAGTTAGAGCTAGTTGCGTCTCTGATTGAAGGTATTTGTAAGACTTAGATACGATAAGGATTGATTCAATATTCATACTTAATAGAATATTATTATTACCTATATTATACAAATCAGTGAGTATTTTTTTGGAAAACGTTGTGAATTATTGTCGATGAAAATTCTATAACTCAACTACTAGTCGTCACTGATCTGATATAGCAGTATGTCCCTAGAGAAGAAAAAAAAATATTATGTATTTAGTCGTGAAGTCCACTACATAGGGCATTTTAAATCTATATTGCCATGGATACCATAGTAGGCATACCACCATCCTGCAGCTATCTGAAAAAAATCGAAAACAAAGAGACTAATAAAATATAAAATGTCCTAATAGATGTGTTTTTTTTTTTTTTCAAGGATCGTAGAACTAAATTAACTTTCTTATCGCCTGCCTATTGAAACGCACAGATATAGTGTGCGGCGATAAACAGAAATAGGTAGGTATTGCGGGTATTGCGGAAGAAAAATCTCCATACTTATAGGTACCGTTTAAAATGATGAATTATGGTAAAAAAAAAATTATAACAGGAGTACCTGATTATCATAAACATTAAATACAATAGATCGAACAAGACGAAAATTCATTTTTTCTCCAATAATACCACTTTTGGCGTATCAATGTCGGCTCTATTCTGTAATTCGATACTGTATTTCAACCATATAGATAGTAATATAGAGGCGGCGTTCGACTGTGCAGTAGTCATTTGAAGTTCAACACGGATAGGCTAACCGGGCCAAGAGGCTTTGTTTCTCCGCTAGATCACATTGTGTACATTCTATAGATTGATAACTTTACTGCACTGGACAAGATAACCACCGTTACGAAGTCCCTTGACTTTTCTGTTATAATTTCAAACTATTTATTCTTTTGATTTTTGTTTATACGAAATGCCGAGTTGTTGTTCAGTGTCTTGTAGAACCGGAAATAATATTTCAAAATATTTGAATATTTATTACAAGACGTATTGTTTAAACAACAATATGTAGGTTGCCTATTACAATTGTATTTTATTTCTAAATTTCTTTGAAATTACTATTTTTTTATTATTGTTCAGCACTATGATATAAAGGAACTATTTAAATTATTTCCACAAGAAGTAGGTACCCAAGTCGACTCCAGTTAGTCAAGAAAAAGAGAGAGAGGAGAAGAACCTAAAGGTACTGAGGTTAAAAATTATAATTTTTTTATTATTCGACACAAAATTTAGGTAGGTACCCACTCATGTGTACTATAGTTATCTACATACATTTATTACATTGATTCTAAAATTACTTATTATTTTAATATAGACCGTACACACATATAGGTAATTCAATAATTAGTAGGTCTATTTACAGAACGAAATGATTTAAAAACGTAGTCATGAGCACTAAGCAGCTATTATATATTATTATTGTATATTGTATTATAAATATGTGTACGATATTTTTAATCCTTAAAATTGGTACCACTTCCCAAGAGGCAGTATAAAGACTTCAAGATAATATGCTAACGCCCCCTCTATATTACTCTATGGTTTCAACGAATTAATTCGATAAGTGCTTCTTATCGAAATTTCGTAAATGTATCAAATTTTGTTATCGACTTTGTGATTCTGTAAATGACTCTATCGATAGCTCGCGCTTGCAAAATGTATTACATCCAAGTCGATAAGAAACCGACGGCTGATGAAAATTTTTTGGGAGATTATAAATCTTGTCCAATCACAGCGCATGAAGTGTAAGCGAATGTTTATAATTTTACGCACATTGTATCGGATGTTACAAAATTTAAAAACTTTAGTATAATACTATAATATTAATTATATTGTATTCAATAATCAATATCTATATTTAACAAAACTTATATTTTGATTGTTATAATAATTATTTTATTATGAAGAGAGGCGAGATCGACTATTATAAAACACGATTTTTTCAATGTAGGTATTTAACATAATATATAATATAATTAGTTAAATGTCTCAATTTTGCTGAGCTTTCTTCTAAGACCTTCATCTGCCAACCCAAAAGTTACAACGCCATAATTTAGAAAAAAATATTTATATAAACATTAAACACTATGATATAATAATATTCATAACTCTTAGGTACCTAATCATCAATCATAAAAGTGAAATATATGTTCGAGCTTGTGAACCAAATAATGTGTGATAATGAAAAATTATAGCATATTTTATAATTCGATAACGTTTAACGTCCAATTCTCACCGCCCGATACGATATTGGATATTTTCGATACCTTAACGATAATATTCGTTGTAAATCTGTTACAGAATCACTCTATTGATAATTGATTAATCTATAGTGGTCATTTCGTTATCTTAGCAAACCGTAAGTTGTCGATAATAGGTTTTATCGAGTTACAGAGCAGATAGCTACCGAGAGTTTCATCGAGTTATCCCAAGAATAAGAGCATATTATTTGGAAATTATTTGTTCTACTCCTAAAGTATAAATTTACCGTATCTGCACCATATAATATTATTTGTGATCATATGTATATAGTACATTTGAAAACAAATTATATGTTTAAGTCCATTATGCGATGGCACAAAGTTTCACAAACTGTATATTGTTTCATGTTCGAAATCAAATACGCCTAATAATAATTCGTGTAGCATTAGTGCACAGCTGAGTGTTGATGTTTATATTGCTTATATTATATACCTAAGTTTTTATTGCATATTTGCACCACTGTTCCGTATTAAACAATAAAGTTCGGAGTAGAACAAAGATTCATTGACGCGTTCTGTTTAACTGTATCTCTTGTAGACGAATCACATCGTAAAGTAACGAAATTATCATATAAAAATTTTGGCAATCATTTCGTAATTAGATGATTGTATTATTTTCTGTAATATCACCACGTGTATTATTATAACGCCAAAATGAAGGAATTTACTTGTGGGCTATCAATTACTACGTTTACATGCACAATTAAAGGCACTTTGAAAATTAAAGCGGTTTAATCATACATCATGTAAACGCTTTAAAGCGACCTTAATAATATAAACCGTTTTTATTTT
The DNA here is from genome assembly GCA_025469235.1 of Pemphigus obesinymphae. Classification (NCBI taxonomy): domain Eukaryota; kingdom Metazoa; phylum Arthropoda; class Insecta; order Hemiptera; family Aphididae; genus Pemphigus; species Pemphigus obesinymphae. Next base: position 88,264 of record JAIPRL010000837.1, read on the forward strand.
AAGGACGTTCGAATATGTGGTTTATGAAAATTAAATCGGTTTTATAAATAAAATCGGTTGTACTTTCGTGCATGTAAATGGAATAATCACTTTTATTTTGATAAATGATAACATAATACTTATCTGTAATCAAATATTTAAATATTAAAAAATTTTAATTGATTTCTTAAATTTTAAATATTTTTTTGTTTATTTTTTAAACACTGATTTAAAATGGATTCTATACAAGCAATCGTTTGTTTAAACCTATACAAACTTAAATACGAAGCGCGTGGTAGTAAATTTAAACTCTTTTTTAACGCCATCGACGACAATTAAAAAAAAAAAAAAACATGTAATACCTTCAAATGGCTGTAGAAATAAATAATCAATTTATGAACAATTTGATTAGGTACTTATAATTTGAATCGTCGTATGAGTAGAAGGATGTGGATGAAGGAATGCAATATCAATACCTATTTATTTTTGTTTGTTAAAAAGCGTTACTAAATCGTTTCCCATCTATAGCAGTTTCATAATTTTATTTTCTTTTATAGAAGCAACTAATGTAGCTATCTCTGCAGAACTCCAACTACTATACATCTTTTAACGTGGTTATTCATTTTTCAGTTTCTAAGTTCTCTATTAATTAAAGTTAAAACGAAATATTAGTACGTATAATTTATTTATTATCATAAAATAAAATCTGAATATTTAATTTGAATAAATATTGATTACTAATAACCACTGAACTAAAAACATGGAACGCGCATCATATATGATTCACATATTATAAATTTGTGCCACCACGTAAGCTACCATCTTGTTTCCAAATGATGGAGAAATAAAAAAAAAACGAATAAACGATATCGAGATAACGATTATATTCTCTGATTATCACTGTAAATATTTGTTGTTTATGATTATTATCACAGAACCCTATCATTACCATGAATATTCATAATTATTATATTTTGATAATTCAAACACAAGTTTTTTAAAATACCGAATTGTAAAAATCATTAGTATGTTATTCTAATTTTTCTTCGGTTCTTGAAATATTAAATCAATACAATAATAAGTAGGTATATAATATGGTTTATGTTTTAAATTACATTGATATTTGAAAATAAAGCCGACCATGAAATACCAATTTTTCAATTTATCCATTAATTCGAATTAATATCTCAAATATGAATTTATTTTAACCGTTTTAAGTAAGACCGTTTACTATTTATTTATTATAAAATTTTCTCATTTAAAAAAAAAATACATTATAGTAACAGGACTAAACTAAAATAATTGAGTGAGTAACAGTCACAGCTATAAAGAATACCTACTCATTTATCGAATGTATTTAAGAAAATACTCAAATATATTTAAAAATTATTTGATATAATTTTCACACTTTAAACAAAATGTAAATTGTAAATCTCATGATCATATCACAATATTTTAATATCAATAATTAATAATATATGTCTAAGAAAACGTTATTATATCATGGAAACGAAAATATCAGGAAACAATATGGTAGCCTTCTTATGGGCACAAATTGTATTCCCAATACGCGTACCATGTTTTTAGTTCGGTGCTAATAACTGATAAGTATTAAATATATGATAATGGAAGAAATATCAATTTCATGGAATAATGAAAATGATAACTTACCACTTTAATATTAATTAGGACTGGCATGTAAACAGGTCAGGTAATTAATGTAAACTCGTAATAAAATCGGTTTAAATTAAGAACGGCCTAACTATCGTATCATGTAAACGTAGTAGTAATTATTGTGATCCATAGCTGGACAAAGACGGTGATAATATTTTTCTATCTGGTTAGACGGTTTGTACAGTGTATAGTATACAGTTTATTTGTTATGATCTACGAAGCACGTAGCTTGCCGCCATAAAATGTATAGCACGAAAGGACAAAGTTGCGAATGTCCTACAGAAAAATATAATATATAATCAAGTGTAAGTGCACGTTCTGCCGCCACGGTGATGAAAACATAATATAGGTATATAATAATATTATATTATGGGATGTACCAATATCAAACGATGTATAATATTTCACCTAGTAGATCGGAAAATACTATGATTTACGAGGTTACCGGTAACGTGTGGTAAAAATGAAAAATACCCAATCTCAGGTCTGTACAAAAATAAACATGTATATATTTATGATAAAAAAAAAAAAAAAAAAAAAATGTGAAATTTTAAAACAAAGAACCGCAAAACACGAGATGGGATACGTACTTCACTTAATTTCTCGGGTCGAGTATGTTTTCGTTTTGCGTTTTTTCCCCTCCAAACAGAACAAAGCCTTATTGTAAGTATGTTCAAAATTAAAAATAATTAACATGAAAATCACGGTTGACAGTATCAAAGATAGGTACGTATCAGAATTACAATAATTGTATCTTGTATCTTGTATCTATATACATTTTACTCGAATATCATACAAGTCACAAGATACACAAAAAAAAAAAAAAAAAAACTAATTATATAAAGTAGTAACTAATTGTTTAGTATTTTTTATTTTTTTCCAATCTCACATCAAAAAATGAAAATATTGTGGTCACTTCAATATTTTAATAATGTTGACAATAAATGTATAGGTAAAATTATTTAAATACAATTTAAATTTAAAATTAAATTTATTACTATTATATTGAAATATTTAAAATGTTAATTATTTTCATATGTAATAATTTGTCGAATAAAATTATAACCTTTTCGTAATGTTCATTCAATTTTTTAAACTCCTATAAAATATTTTAGTTACATACGGTACAACAGGACTGTACGAAAAATGTAATGACTAATTACAACACCGGTTCTAATTATTATTTTAAAGCTTTTTTCAAATAGTTATTATAACTCTACTGTACTATATTTAAAATGTTTGGAACTTAAAATGAAAATTTCAATTTTATTCAAACTATATAAATTTTTGTATATTTTGTAAATTTTATTTTTAGAAAAAAAGTTTTGATACACATTTTTATTACTAAAAGTAAACCATTTTCATTTTTACAATTTCTTAAAGTTTGTGAAAAGATGATTATTTTATTCACATATTTATAAATTTCAATATGTATTCAATTATTGTTTCATAAAAAATAAGTGACTGGATCTTATTACAAATTTTACCAAAAACATATTTTTGTAAATATGATTTACAAAATAGTTATATACAATTTTTATTTTTTATTATGATACAAGTGTAATAATAAACGGTCAATAGAGAGTTAAAATACTCCGTTCTTTGGGTAGAATACTGGTGGTGGATATATTGAATTTAAAAGCAATGATAAATCATTTCTTTCGATAAAACGATTTTTAACGAAGCTTCGGTGTATATAATATGACTTTGAGTATTACTGTAACAATTAGAACAACTTAACTATAATTACTAGTATTAGTATAACTAAAATTAACTCTTTTATGACAAAAAAAACTATAAAATTGAAAATTGCTATAAAAGCCTAAAATTAGAAAAACAATTTAAAAAATTGATTTACGTTGATTTTGTACTTCTTTACGTTTTTGATAAAAATTTCAAGTTTGTAGACATATTTTAACCGATATTCGAACACATTTTCATACCGAAATAATACATATCAAAAAATTTAAATCAGTGTTTATTGTAAAAATTTATGTGGTTATTAAAAAATTCGTGTGTACAGATTTTTGAGATTTTTAAATATAGCTAAAATGACGTATGTTTACGTTATATAAGATTTTCAAGTCTTTAAATCAAAAATTAATTCTTTGATGAAGAAAAACTTGAACATAAAAAATTACTATACATAATCTAAAATTGAGAAAATATCAAAAACTATTCACGTTATCATTGTATTTACATACATTTTATATGAAAATTTCAAGATTTTTACCGTTTTTTCTTGATTTTCTGGTTATTTTTTCTTACACATTTACGGAAAAAATTGAAAATTTGCCTGTTTAAAGTAACAACTAAATTCAATTTGTTACCGGAAAATGGTGCTACATGTAATGATTGGTGCACTTCTTATAGAATTGTATATAAATATTTATTTATTTTGTTTTATTTAGATATAAAAAAACTAAAAAAAAAAAAAAAAAACACATCATTGTAAAACCAGTACATTCCTCACTTTGCTCAGAATCTAAATTTTTTTTTTTTTAACATTTAAATATAGAAAAAAAGTCGTTACATATTTTTTCAAATTACTCCTGTTACACTATATTACAAATTAAAATCTTTAGAACATTAAGATTACAGATTATAAATGAAATATTAAGGTATAAAGTATAAAAAGTATTCGTGTTTGTATTGTAATTTGAAATACATTTAGGTATAGTTATAAATATTTTTCGAATTATATTGAATAATTTAAAAAAAATTATTTCTTTACATTGACTGCTTTTTACATAACTATTAATATAATTTAACTTGAGTTAAGCTTTCAATGCGTTAATGGTCATTGGTCAATGGTCAGCCTCGGTTTCCGTAATAAATTTAGCTTTCTTCACTTAAAATATCGTAAAAAATATTGTTTTTACTACATTTTGGATGTGTAATGGCAGTAAATACATATGTAGTTTGTAACAGTTCTTACTATAACTATAATAATAGATCGGTAACCTATAGGTAGATATGAGGACATTTTTGGCGTTTTCGAGATTTAAACTATTTAAAAATCGTAAAAAATATCGTATAAACACACTATAATTTTATCTCGTTTTGGGAAAATATTAACGACAAAATTAACGACCATGATAGTTGATATACAGTTATTAGTTTTACTACCGAGCGACCGTTATTTCGACGATATATTATATGATGTTTGTACATATATACTATATACACAAGGCGCATGTTTTGGTTTACAACTGTTGCTCCTTTTGCCATCAGGATTTTACAATGTTTATATAGACGTACACGAGGATTAATTTCTGAAGAAAAGGATTTTTTGTAAATTTGCTAATAATTCGAAGCTTGTTGTGATTTTATCGAAATATCCACCGACCATTTCTCAGGGGAAAAAACAAATATCTTTATAATTTCATATACTTACACAAATTTATTTCTAGTGAAATGCAAAAAAAAATATTTAAAAAAAAATTACTTTCTTTTAAAATATACTAATACCATATTTAACTACTTAAACATTAATACTTTAAGCCTTTGCCTGCTTATAAACTAAATAATTAATTCATCAAAGTTTAAAAATATAAAACTATAAGATAATCTAAAATTAGTCCGACCGTCTCCGCTAGTCGTTACTTATACTCAAAGATCCATTTTTTTTTTTTTTTAGAAATCATTTTATCGAAATTTCTTTCCAACCATCACAAGATCTTCGAAAAATATTAGCTCTCTTTTATGGTCCATTCTAACCTTTACCAAACGGCATAACACACCACCATACTATTCTTGGTTTCAGAATTTCGATCTTCTCAGACGCATAATTATGTCTTTGATAATCGTTATTAAAAACCGTAATTTTTAGATTGTTTTTTTTTAACAAATATAACTTAAAAAAAAATTTAATATGGAAAAAATGCTACGTAGGGGCGTAGGGCACTAGATAATGTTGTTATCTATAATTTAGTTTTAGTTTTATATTTCTAAGATATTTGTAAATTGTTAAAAATGTTAAATGCCAAAATGAGTTTTTCATTGAAAATTATTTGCATTAACATATGCTCTAAAGTCTAAAGTATAATAATATTATGAGATATTTTGAACGGACACCCCATATGTGTACCTATTTATTTTCTCAAGTGATTGACCTTGACCTACAATATAAATAAAATTTGATTTGGAAGTCTATTTCGTTGTAATTACGTCATATTGATCTTGCAGTATATATACTTTCACGGTTGCACACAAATACTCGTGAAAAACAATCGTAATTCAATATTGTTTTGTGTGCGTTTTGGATAAGATTTCAAGATAGGATTTTAAGTTTCAGTAGGTTTAGACGATCGAAAATATACCATATATATATATACAATATATTATATAAACCGATGTACGCACAAATGATTATTTACGAGTATTATATATTATAATATATATCGTAGAAAGGCCTTGCGGTTTTAATGTATATATCCAGCGCGGAAATTCATGTCGATGTTTAATATTTTATAAATTATTTATTATATTTTTTTTGGCATGTGATACATTCGTCCGTGCCAAAATAACAAACGTGTGTCATGTATATGGATAAGTATACAATTATTTATTGGGCTGACTGCTCCAAGCACAGTAGCGACTCATGTTAAGGAGTACAGGCGCACGTGCACCGCCTAAAATTTCAATAAATTAGCGTGTTTTTATATATAAAATTATTATTCATTTACCGCTATTTTAGTAATTGTCGTGCCAATGAATATTATTGTTGTACATATTATCACACATCGCACCGCTGTATTTTTGGTCGAGAGGCTACCGTAGCGCTATCCGTTGCGCACACTTGAAAAATGCATGTAAGATGCGCCGTTTACACATGCGCAGTTTTATTTTATTCCCTCTCCAGTGAAAAATACACCGTATAAATTATATAGCATGGCGCACAAAACTAGTGTGAATCACCAGCTATGTCGTAACGACGCTTGTCGTTTGGTGCGGTTATTATCTATCCATTTTCAGATATTGTCAGGATATCACTTATTCAGGTTATATAGGCATAAGGTAAAGTGAATCATGTTTGATATGAATGTAGGTATGTTCTTAATAAAATGAATGACATCACGTCCGTATTACAGTACCTACCTATTATATTGACATTTTAGAGAAAATAACACAATATAATTAATATTGTTAATATATTTGTTATTAATCTATAGTGTTTTTTGGTTGTGCACAACCAGATATTTCAGCCACGAAGCGCTATACTGTCCAAGCTCGTCTGTGACCCAAGTGTTGTATTACCATACAATATGTGACAGACTGGACCCTCCTGGATAATTTTGTAATATATATTTGAGTAAATGTGTTGAAATACTTTTTAAGTACTCAAATACGTATTTCAGATACATTTGATACGATCTCAATAACCCGCCTGGCAGAGCCGTAGCAAGGGCTTGGCGAAACTGGCTCAGGCCAAGGGCGCGACAAAAAAGGAGGCGCAAAAATCGAAATTCAATAATACCTACATCCCTAAATTTCTAAGATTGGGTGGGGGGAGGGCAAAAATTCGACGGGCAAAATCTTGTAAAAGTAAGTCGATGAGTTTCTTTTTTTGCTTATTAACTGGATTTTTAAGGAATGAGAAGTGTTTTTTTCTTCGTTACCAATTTAGGGGCGGAAATTCGGTTCTTTGCCAAGGGTGCTATCGAATCTTGCTACGGCTCTGCCGCCTGGACATGCGTTATTATTAAGAAGGACAGAAATATTAAAAACCTTCTGATCACTCCTTCCCTCAAATTTTTTTTCAAAAATACCTACGTATATTTAGTGGTGGCGTAAGGTTTAAAAAGTTCATTCCATAATTTTTTCCCCCAAAAAAATAGAGAAATCGTTTTAAAATCGTCAAAATATACAAATAAAATAAAATCATTCACTATTTGCGTGGTACCCCAAAATATTTAAACTGAGGGGCTTTAAGAAGACGAAATACCCTATAATAAGCGTAACATTCTCTTAAAATATTTTTGAACCGCAAGGTCCAGCTAGGTAATCGCTCCTATTGACTCCCCTCACGCCACTCCTGCGTATATTTACTTTTAAAATGTGCAGTGATCCAGTATTTTAGCTATTAAATTCAAAAATAAATATATTTTCTATAATTTCTTTATAATTCAGTTATACACCCAAGAAATTATTATAATCAACTATATATAAGTATACTTACGATTTCGTTCGTTTATGCCACGATATTAGATTGAATAGTTACACAACGGCTTATTGCGAAATCCGGAAAAAAATGTTCTGTTACTAAAATGCTTAAAATATTGCTGATATAAGATTACTCACTTCATACTAGCACCCCCGTGGCAGATTATTATACTACTATTGGTTTTTATTATGTTTTTATGCTCTGTGATAGGTACTCATAAACACTAGAGGTAATAAGACGTCAAACATCGTTGTGCTCGTTGCACGGAAAAATGGGACAGAATTTGTAGGAATTTAAGCACCAGGGGCACTGTAAACGCTGGCGATACTACTTTTATATTACTTTTACTTTTACATTGAAAACGTAGATAAAAGTTTAAATTTTTTAATATTGCTTCGAAACGACAACTTGTACAATAAAAGTTAATACCATATGAAATAAAGAGCATATAATTTTCAACATAATTCATATGTAATTTTTTACACGTCTTTAGAATCTTAATTCTATATATCTATTTCTATGTATTTATCTTAATATTTAAGAATAAATAGCTGGTTTTATAAAATAAAAGTTAGTATTTAAATTTTATCTCCTTATTATACTTAATTGAGTTATAGTGAATAGTGATTCATTAATTAAAAAAAAAAAAAAACTTAAATTAAATTAAAAACTTAATTTAATTTTATAAAACCTACTTTACGGTTAAATATTGAGATTCTAAAGGCATGAAAAATAACATGATAAAACGATTATATTGGAAATCATAGGGTCTTTAATTTATTTAATTTGTATTGTACGAGTTATATTCAAAAATTGAAACTTTTAACTATGTTTTCCACGTAAAAGTAGTGTCGCCAGTGTTTGCAATGCCCCTGGGCGTATACTACAATAAATGCCGTTAGTCCACTTTACAATACGCAGTTCTGTGTCCTTATACTCTATAGTGTTCGTGGTGAAGCTGTATTACAAAATGACTAGCGCTGCAGTGAGGTTTTTGATAAAAATCTATTGACGTCTTATCACACTTTTGTCGTGTAACCAGGATATCTAAAGCTTCATATTATATAGTATTGGTAAATACTATAAAAAAAAAGTAGCTACTTAATTTATAATTTTTCGTATATCTATAATAGCTTTTTGTAATCGAAAATTGTAAATAAATAAAATCCGTTTAACATCTTTATTTGAACCTCGTGCCGTAGGCACCTATATAATAGGTATATACAGTTTAGAAGTTCAATGAGTATAATATTATTAACTTTGAACTTTGAAGTAAGCGTGTTAGTGCGTGTTTCTTGATGCGAATAAAAACGATGTATATAAACGCGATTATAAACGTTTGCGTGCAGTTTAAAGAAAATCCATATAAGACCTCTCACACTGAAATTTTACACGAATTCGATTTTTAAAAAGTAAAACCAAAAAACAACCGTAATTGAGTTTTAAGAGAAGTGAAATTAAGTTTAACAATAATAAATCTATCGAAAACAAAATCAACATATAAATGCAATGTTGTAAAAAATACTCTTAAAATATATTTTAAGTATATACCTACTCGGGATACTGAAATTTAACTGCGTACTTTTAAATACTTTTTAGTAAGTATCTAAATATAAATACTTCAAAAACGTGTTTAAATACTGTTAACATTTTGAAATTAATTGGTACCTACCGCCTACCTACTTAAAAATGTTTTTTACATTTTTTTACATTTTAAAACACTTTTAAATTTTACACGTAAACACTAAACATCAATCATGCATTAACATTTTCCATTTTTATTTTTGTAGTTATAAATTATTATAAATATGAGAATTTAAAATCCGAAATTATATTTTTGATTATTGTATATGTACATATTAATGATATAGATTTATAAATAAATAATGATAGTATTAATGATCATCGGCCGTACAGAACTGATAACTGATAAGCCATAATGTGTGTTACTTAATGCGCTCTGTATACTATGTCAAACTATGGATAGCCGCCCAAAGATAACGGAGCGACCCGAATTTTCGTCAGGCGTATGCGCGAAACACTCCTATTCTCTACGCGAATTTAGTATATATATACAGTAATACTCGTAATATTAATGTAAACATACATCCCACAAAAATGGTCGTTGTGGTGGTTTCACTTTTAACCATAAGTCAATTAGCCATCTAATTTATCATAATTAGGGCTCGGAAGTTGTTGCATTTGCACGGTTTTTGAGGGCTATTAGATTTATTGCTGAGTAAGTTAAAAATTTCATTTCAAGACACTATGAAAAACATATCCATAGTTTATAGTGCATATTTTTTCATATTTGGTGATTTTTTAGTTTTAAGAGCATATTTCTTAATTTTACAAATTTTTAGAGCATATTTAACGATTAATGGTAATACGATTTAAAAATACAATATACATATATCGTGTTTTGTAGGATTTATAGGGTCTTCCAGATGATATAGCCGGTCACGATATTTTAAAACCTACTTTAAATATGTGACAATATATTATACTTCCACCGTCGTTGAACGCCATTTTTCTAAATATAAAAAAATTAATAACGGATAATCGGCGACCTTTTATTATATTATATTAAATTATATTTTCTGATAATATAATTATTATATTATCTGTGATCAAACGGTGTAGAAATCAAATCGTAATCTAGTGATTCATGAACTAGATTATATTATTTATCAATTAATAATTATCATGAATAAAGTAATAGGTTAGGTATATACAAGTATGTTCACAAAATATATTATAATAATCGAAAGTAAACATTTTACGAAAAAAAGATAATGCTTAATACTTTTAATATGAAAAAATAATATTATTGTACCTATCTATATTGATTAAAATAATTACATTTATTACTCATTTTATGGAAATAGATTATTGATAGGTACAAAAAAAAATCCAATGACAAAAACAAAATACACGTGTATTTTTTATCTTGACCTTTCAATTTCGAAATATTTTAAAATCGTACTTTATATAAACATAATCATAATTATTGTAATAATTCATAATTTCCGTCAATTCGCTTAAATATCTATATTTTATACGAAAAATCCATCTAATGTAAGTATAGTCTAGTGGACAGGTTAGTTTAGGCAGATATGTTATGTTTAGACTGTTTGGGTAGTATTTAGGGGGGGGGGGGATAGCGTGTTCGATTTCCTCCACCGAGAAAGTCACCCATTTTTGCATTTTTTTTTCTCAAATATTTTTTACCGTGTAATATAGTAAATATAAATTAATCAAATGGTAACAATAACTTTTCTATTATTGGTAAAACAACCAAATATATATGGTTAAAATAACCATAATAATTAAACCATCATAACTATATATGGCTATTTCGGTATACCACGGTATAATTTTTGTGTAGGACAACAACCGTTTAAATAGTTATTTCAACCATACTTTTTAGTACCTAGGTGTTTAAATTTTCATTATAAAATATTGGTTAAGTAAAGGTTTTAAAGATCAAAAGTTAATTTTCCCGACTGCAATAAGTGTACGAAACCGTGTATATCCTACACTACTGCAGTATATGTTATTATATGGCCCTTATCTGTAAAAAATAGAGTTTCGCGTGGAGTCGTTCTATTGCTCTCCGGGGTCCTATATATGTTTATTCCTTATGTAGTGACTAAAGTTCGCTATTATTGCCGGTGAATACGTGTGCGTTCCCCTTCACTGCGCAACCCTGTTAGAGTGACACGTACTGTAGTGTAATTGGATCAATTTAAACGAAAAATACATACATTTTAAAACAATCACAAGTGATAAATCCTCATTGCTGTGTGAAGAAAAATACATTTGTTCCGATTTAAAAAAAATCGTAAATGGAATTTACTTAAAATTCTTATTCATTAATTATAAAATAAACGTCAATAAGTATTATATTATGTCTTCGTATGATATTTCCCAGTATATTAAAGTGATTAAAGACAGTGGCGTCCCTGGACCCTTTTATGGGGGGGGGGGGTGTGAATTTCAAACATATATATATATATATATATATAAACACATTAATTACTAGGAGGTAGCTTACCTTGTTTCACTCGGGGTGTGTGTTGTCATATAATAGGGCATAGGTATATGGTTATAGATACAAAATACAACGAAATCGTTAAAATCAAAATTATCAAAATTTCGGCTTTTAGGGAAAAACAGTGTTACTTTATTATTAACAGAGTAACAGCATTTAAAATATTTGCGTATTTATTTAAATATAATTAATTAATAAACATTAAAACATCGTGTTTCGCATAATCCAGTAATAGAGCGTTTAAGGCCCTTAAGGCAATTTTTCAAAACAAAACTTCTTTTAGAAGATGCATTAAAAAAAGATAGAACTTCTAAAAAAAAAAATTACAAAAATTTGAAAAGAAAAAAGGCCCCGAGGGGGGGCGATTGCCCCATTCACCCCCCCCCCCCGAGAACGCCCCTGATTAAAGATATATTGTGTCTCGATCAATACGAATTTCTTATTTTTTTTTTTTGTATTAAAAATATGCTCATTATTTATGTTATCATCAAAACGTTTTGTTTTTATTTTTAACCTTATCGATGGTTCATCAACATCGTAATCTTTAAACTCTTTTAAAACTGTTGAATACGCTTCGTCGTAGAAATCATTATTACAACGTAGCTGTTGTATAGTTAAACGAAGATTTCTAACTTTATTCGTTGCAACCGTTTAAGAACTTTAAGAACCAAAATTGTAGAGTGAAATACATTAATCCAAGGCAAATTATAAAATTAAAGTCCGTTACATTACAAAATGATTAATTTTCCTTTAACTTTAACTTCGGGTGATTTGGTTGTTTTATTAACTTCAATCATTGTTTTTTATTATAGCTGAAAGTTTTCGCGAATTGCAGATATGGCCTCTGTTCTAAATGTCTATCTGGTCGTGGACAGAGATTTCGATGATTTTAATTTTGAATTAATCGTGTTTTGGATGTTTTCAAAAATTTCATGGCGTGTTGGACTTGCCTCAATAAAATTGTAAACCATTTGAATGATGCCAAAAATAAGTCGAATATGATCGAATTTTCCATTCGTGAAATACATGAGTCCACCAATACAATAGGTTCAAACAATGGGCAATTTTCGAATTTCATACGTTGCACTTTGATTGCACACCAGATATTTCACCAGCTATTGATGCTGATCCGTCAAAACAACCAAATACCACTGAATCACATTTAAAATTATCAATTATAGAACATCAAAAATAGATTCTGCAGTATAGTTGAATATAACCGTTCTAGACATATAAATGTTTCAATTGGTTTGTTTTGTTTTTCATCAAAGTATCTTAAAACAATATAGCCATTTGCTCAATATATCTTCAGTCACTAGTTTCGTTTGCCATAATTGAAACTTTTTTCCCATTTAAATTTTTAAGAATTAGTTGAAATATAACGTTATGTAAAGATTTTATTAAATCATTTTGTATGTTGTTACTTAAATATTGAGTGTTTTTTGGGCCTTCTTCTAAGTGGGACTGAATTATAGTATCATATATTGTATTCTATAGATATTATGGTATAGAATTTCAAATAATAATATTATAATAATAATTAACAACTATAAGTTATAACTTATCCGTTAAAGAAAATATTCTATTTAATAAATATCTACCTCTCCATGACTGTAATAACTAATAGCCCAGTTAAATTAGCACGAAAATCGACATCTGTACGAAAAAATTAAGGACAAACTGAATATTTGCATATACCTTAAATATACCATTACTAATAACATGTCAAAAGTCCTCATCAATATCGTATACGCATCAAAGGTTATTCGTAGTCAAAAGTCATTAGCCGTTTCGTAACTATCTCGTTTTGTATTTGTCGTACAATAAAAAGTTATGAATAAAATGAATAGAAAAGATAATTATCAACAAAAAAGATAATATAAATTTTTCGTGTACTAGTGGCCATTTTTGCGGTATACGAATGGCGCCAAATGCTTTTTTTTTGAAAAATTAAATTTTTTACTAAAAAAAAAATTGCATTTTAGTAAATATTTCACTTGATATTGGTTGTACAAAAAAACGTCTAAGAATAAAAACTTAAGAGGAAACAATTCCCTATAAAATCGTTTTAAACTGTTTTACGGCTTATGCATTAATAATTTCCCTGGTATAATGTGAAAGGGATACAAAAAATTAAGGAAAGGCTCAGTAATGAGCCGGAAAATTATCAAGAGATATAACCTAATAAAAAAATAATAATTCCGTCCCACCCCCTAACTAAATTGGTTGTGGGGGGGGGGGTGATTTACCCCTCCGAAATTGTGTTTTTTTCTAAAAAGCTCAATAAATATTATACTTACGACAAAAAATTTCAAATAAAAATTATTCACCGTTTAATTTTCTATAAATTTTGTTATTACATTTTTTCGTCTAGATAAGTTAGATAATTTAGACTAGAAATAGTCTAGTTATGAGACTTCGGAGTCTGAGTTTCAGTTTCTGTAAGTTACGTCATATTATACTTGTGCAAATGTTGCGTATAGTTTACCTCTGTACCAAGCCTAATTTCAGTAAGGTTTGTTCATTTGGGGTGGGCTAACTGATAATGCGATACTTCCTTTAGTAACACAACAAAAACAATTTATCCGTATATGTCTATAGGTAAGTCTTCTTTAGAAGGCTCCTCATCATTTAATTTTACTACATTTAATGCCCTACCAGTTACACTATTATTAAAAAAAATTGCAATTCTATTCTTGTAGAAAAATATAAAATATTCGGTAAATTCTAATGAGAACACTTAAAAAAAAAAAAAAAAAAAATATGTAGCATATGATATTAAAGTGCCTTCTATAAAAATCATTTGGTCAAAAATTCGTTAACTACTTGCTCCATAATATTATAATTCTTTACTTTTGATAGTTAAGGAAAATAAAGTAAAGTAATCAATATAACATCAAAAAGCTAATCTATAAATGTTTAATATCATCTTTAGAAGGAAATTCAGACTCCATTTTCAGTTGATTTTTATTTTATTTTGTAAAATTCATTATTTTGTCCTTTGTTTTTATGTCTGTTTTTGTATCACCCAATTCAAATAATATAGTTTATTAATAAGTATATATCTTATAAGTAATTGTCCATGTAACATTTTTGTCATATCTTATTTTATTTTTAAATACATTTATGTATATTACCGTCATTCTTATTTTATAATGCATTTGTTATAAAACTATATTTTATGTAAGTACTCTCTGCCTTCAATACAAGCATTTGCTTAAAAAAAAAAAATAAAAAATTGTAAAGGAGAACATTTTCTGAAAAAAAAAAAAAAAATGTATTGTTTATGTACTATCAAACTTGTTGTCGCTGTACATGGCTTTTAATATACCAACCTTTGAAATAAATTTAATAATACGATAAATAATACATAATATTCATTCAATGCAATACCAATATTTTTTTTTATAGTTTTTTCGATAGTACCTAACGTCATCACTAGGGCCCGGAATTATATGCACTAAAAATGTACAAAATATGCATGCATTTATGCACTTATTATCATTAAAATATGCACTAAAAATATACAAAATATGCAAAGATTAAAAAAAATATGCATGTTAATTAAATTGAAACAAGTTGAAAATGATTAAAAATTTATTAAATAATGGATAATATATAAAAATTGAGATAAAATGTATTAAATAATTGACACAATTGAACTGTATAACTTCTGTATGACTGTATTCACTCATCTAAATAAAATATAAAAATTAATTAGTAGATTTTTGTAATATTTTTTATGTATTACCTGGAGAGTTACAGTTGACTATTAAAGACTTAGTGAAATTGTCAAATAAAAAGCATATAGATTATATACATAGATATATTCTTGAATCTAGAAAAATTAAATCCATTGAAGATATCGGGGCATACTTAAAGAATTCTAATTTACTACTTGAAAGGTCTTCTGGTACACTGTTTGTCTTTTCTCTAGTTATAATTTCTGGTTTTTTTTTTTTTTAAACAGTTCAACACGTGCAGGTGCTTTAAAAAATACTTTTTTCATATTTGCGATTAGTTCATCAATTTTAAAAAAAGAGAACGAATTTTGTCTGCTGTTCTATGAAGTTCATGAGCTAGGCAAGTTACGTGGAACATTTTGGAGTAAAATGCTTTTATAGCCTTTGCTGCTTTTACTATGTATGGCGCAGCGTCCGTAATGAAAATCAGTACATCATTGTGTTGAATACCATTGGCCCATAAAGAAAATTATGCTTTATCAAACAATTTACTAGTTGTGGAATAATTAGCTTTTTCTAAAACGTTACATGCAAGTAAAAATATTTTACCGGGCTTATAAATTTAAAAATAATCGAAATCGAAATATGAATATATCTTTAGTTTGGTAATAGTATTAAATTTTTACTTCAATATATGAATTCTATTTTTGAAATATGCTAAAATATGCATAATAATTCAAAATGTTCTAAATATGCAAAAATATGCGAAATCAAATTTTGTACACCAACTCGTTAGGCTAAGATTCAAATTTATATCTTACCTAGCTACTTTCTTAACTAATAAATACAAATATGCAAATGCATATAATTCCGGGCCTTAGTCATCACAATACCCATACATGTAAAAAAAATTGTATTCCACATTTAGGTACCTTTAGAGACTTTTTTCTAATTGTGGTGTTTCTCTATCTATGCACGTTTATAGCACACAACAAAATAATTTCACTTCAGAAATATTCGGATTAAGCTGAATTGTTGCATATACACCTTATATAGCCTTTTCGTAAATAGCTCGGTTTTTATTGGTCGCACGACAAAAAGTTTTATATAAAATTGGTAGAAGGGATAATTATCTAAGAAAAAAAAATGTAATATGCATTTTTCATGTACGAGTTACTTTTTTTGCGGTATATGACTTTCCAAACGCCAATTTTTTGAAAAATACTATTTTTTTGGTTTTAAAAACTGGACTTTTTGTAAATATCTCGCTTTCTACTCGTTGTACAAAAAAAGGTTTAAGAACAAAAATTGTAGACGAAAGAATTTCCTATAAAATGATGTATATAAACAACCATTTAAACCGTTATACGGATTTTAATGTATCAACCTATAAGAAATGAACGATAATGCGAATGTATTAATTTCCACTTCACCATTGAGGTAGAATGCCAGATGCGTTTTTTTTTTTTTAGCATTTAGCAAGTCGTATAAATCAAAAACGGTCCCTAGTACACGAAAAATGCATTTTACATTTTTTTTGTAGATAATTATCCTTTCTACCAATTTTTAAATAAACCATTTTATTGTGCGACCAATATAAAGCAAGATATTTAAGAAAATGCTATCTTCGTCACCTTTGACTTTGAATAATCTTTGACGCCCACACGATATAGATGAGGACTGTTCACGTGATGTTTATAATGATATAATTAAGGTGTGTGAACAAAAATTCAGCTTGATCCAAATTTTACTAAAGAAAAGCTAATTTTTTTCTAATTTGATCGGGCGAAATTAATGTATTCGTATTATTGTACATTTCTCCGTTGTTAGGAACATGTCAAAAAGCAAACTGCTGGCAGTAGCAGAAAAGCCTCTCATCGTACATACATTTAATGTAACAAATTGTTTCATTAAAATGTAAAATGTTGTTGAAACAAATGATTGAAAAAGCTGTGAAAGAGGTGACAAAGACAAGTCTAAATGTGGTAGGTATGTGACGACACGGTGCAACAATAAACGCGTCAATGGAGAATCGCATCAAATACCCAAAACAGGAATCAAAAAAGGACTTTGTCCCAACAAAGTCCACATCTAGTAAATATATAAATCGTATACTGTTTTTTGAGTAATGAAAATAAAACTCATTGCTAGTGTTATTTTTTGTAAAATTATTATTATTAAGTTTATTTAGTTGAAAAATCTTAATTTTTAATAAAGCGGGGGGAAAATTTATATATATTAATATATAATATGTTTTCTAAGTAAAATTGAAATTTCAATTCAAGGGAAGAGGGTATAGATATCAACTGATTTTTATGAAATATTAGATACCTATATAGATCTGAACCCTGTTTAAATTCGAAAGAATAAATTTAATAACATTTTGAGTAGATATACAAACTGATTTAAAAAAAATAATAGTTTGTATCAATGTATTTATATTATTAGATAAAAAAATTACAAAAATAACGTGTGGCGGCCTGACGAACGTACGCCTATATTATAACCCGTAGGGAGCCATTGTCGATTTATTCTGTGTGTTTGTATCAATTGTAATAATGTATTAGAAAGGTAATAAAAAAAAAAAAAAAAAAACGCATAAATGGCAATTTACACAATTTCTTTGCTGTTGGTTTATTATTATATTATGTTTTTTATTCTAAAATTTTTTATTTTTCACTATGTATATTCCCGATGTTTTTTCTTTTACATATATACATTAATCGTTATATTTTTTGTACACAACATTTTGTATTCTGTACTATATTATGTATTGTTATCAAAACACTTAGTATTTTTTTTTTTTTTTTGTTACATAATTTAAAAATACACCTATCTATACACTGTAGATATAGTATAGTGTCCGGTATGGTATGGTATAGCGTGTTTTATTTTACATTTTTACAGTTTAAAATTGTATTAATTTGTTTTTTTTTTTTTTTTTAATTTAAGTGCAATTTTTTATTTTTTTTTTTTGTTAATAAAGTCTAATCTTCGAAAATTTTCAATACCTGTGTAATTATACTTAGGTATAATATGTTAATACTAAAATACCGCGATTTGCACGTCGGTATATTTTACGTCGATCCAGTCTCTATTTTTTGTAAATTTTGCTACTACACAACTTGACAATTTTGTTTTTTTTTTTTTTGCATATCTATAGACAAACATCTTTTAAGGGTTGTAACTAGTAAACACAAACTTTTTTTCGTCTATTTGTCACAGTACAAAACTAAAAACCCATTGATTCCGTATAGATATTAAAGTAATATTATGTATATAAATATAAGTACTTATCTTTATTATCAGCTATGATTAATTCATGAATTCATTTATCTGTTATCGCTGTTGCTATTCGAATCGGCACACTAAGTGTGCAGTGTTACCATTGCTACGTTAATAAAATAATTATATATTGTGGCCCTCGGTGAAATATTAAAAATAAATAAATACAATTAATTATTTTAGATATTTATAATTATTATTCATCCAAGTACTAATACAAAATTTTTACTAAACACTTGAAATTTGCTACCGTACGCCGTGTGTGCTACTGCACACAAAAATAGGGACTGTGCGTCAATCGACTTAATGATGTGTTGTATAGATATTTTCGTAGTGATAATAACTTTGAACACGGCATTTTCATACGAAATTATTTTTTCACCAAGGACGATATATATTAATCATTTTGATATATCCTTTTCCGCGGCGCAACAACATTTCACCCTAACCTATAACGATATACGTTATAGTGTTGTGCATAATACATATTATTATCGTGCCTGCTATTTCTCCAAATATTCAAATAATATACCGACTTCATTCTGGAAAACCACAACAGAAATTACTTATTGGGTCACTCCGTGCAGCAGCTATGATATAGTGAGATATAGCGAGAGATTACTGCAGCCCGGATTTAGGTAAATACGTACGTAATAACATAATTATATACGTACACATCTACACAGCGGTTGAATTTGGAAAAAAAAATAAGGTTGGACTCTAAGCTTATAGTTAAAATCAGCGTTCCGGGACACATTAAAGAAAAAAGTAAGCCGTGGAGCACTTCGTACCCCCCACACCCCTATCCAAAGTTTCTTAACCAGGAGACATATTTTTTAAAAACATTTTAGATTATTATATAACATGAATAGAATAGAAAAATCTAAAAAAAATTTTTTACATCATTGTTGGGTTATATATTTTCAAGATAGCGTAGTTTAAGCATTCCTCTTTGAAAATAATTTAACACTTTTCCTTTTAAATGAATGATCGAGGAAGTTGTAGATGTAGACCGAAATGAAGTTTATCGGTGTCGCATTGATTTCGCCATCCTTTTAGGCTTTAGCCATTCACGGATAATGAAGATTATTTATTACCTATATATGATACTAATATGATTCAACTATTCAACATTTTATATCATGGTTTTTTTGTCTAAGACTTATTATGTGATAAGGACAAAAAACGATTCATTTTCGTAATTTCACGATTTTACCAAAAAAAAAAATTATAATTTTTAAAAATGTTAAATAAAAATTAAAACAAACCTGCGTTCCTTGATAAATAAATTATGGGGTACGCTGTTAAACATGAAAAAAATGAAGAGTAGCTCCGTCCCCTGCGTCCCTCCTCAAATCCACCACTGCATCTACATAAAATATTATAAGTACTATGGAAACTCTCGATTTCCCGGCATCTTGATCGACAATTTTTAATTCAATCGTATATTAAATATCTACTCGGACTGTCTTTGAGTTATTTTTATTATCATTGTGCAAGGTGGTCTATTATCATTTTTAAATATTTAATTACTTAATACCTTATATAGTGGGTCCGTAATATTATATTTAAGGGAACGCTGTACACCAAAACTTTTTAAAAGGTTTGGAAATTGTAAACAACTTTTTATTTTTTATAAAACTTCATCTATACTTTTATAAAGTAATTTATATCAATGTTTCCTTTAATTATGTTTATCGACTAGACGCTACGCTACGTTCCGATTTTAGTTTGGAAGGTCCGTCCATTTTTTATGCACCTACAAGATTTGTCATTCAGTTTCGATTTGTCATAAACTCATATTACTTATATTTACTATTATTTAATATGTATTATGCTAGATGTCTAGCCCAAAAGTAAATCGTAAGGAAAGTAGAAATCATCTACTATCATAAACATTTCTTATTTATACAATAATATTATATAACATACTAAAAAATCAAATAATTTTAACTGAAACTAGCACTATTGAGTTTTATCATTATTATTATTTTCAAACTTCTCATAATTACTTTTTTAAATTATGTGAATAAAATTTGCTTGTCGCATACTTGGTATTTATGTTTGAATAAACATAATTATTTAATTTTTTAAATTTTTCATTAAATTCTATTATCACTAAAATCCAACTATCTATTTGAAAAACTATTATTTTAAATAGTATGTTCTTAATTTAATAGTATTTTTTTTTATAAATAACACATTTACTTTTAAAGTTACAGTAGAACTCCGATTATCCGAACGCCAATCATCCGGACGTCCAATTAACCGGACGAGAAAAAAAATGAAATTGTTCGTAGCTTATTTGAAGAAGATGATACTGAAAAAGAGGAAAATGAAATTGACGATTTGACTGAAGGTGAAAATGGGCCGTCTCATTCTGAAGCTTTTGATGCATTGGATT